>CM061135.1:120950095-121214884 GCA_030789695.1 Scilla litardierei | reverse complement strand
GAGATATAATGCACAACAAATCAAGACAAACAAATAGAGACAGACAATCACAGAAAATTCAAACGCAAACACAAGGATTTTTATCCTGGTTTCCAACAACCTTGGGTACATCCAATCCCTAACCAATCTGGTATGAGATTTCAACTATTTACCTTGGCAAATACAAGCACCTAACTTCACTCATTAGGATTTCCCACACGCCTAGCATTGACCAGGATTTCCGATTGCAACACTACACACCTAGACTTGTCTAGGATTTCCAACACCCTTACAGCAAAGGGCAAATCACAAAATGAAAACCAATATCCAACTCACCACAATATTTGGTGGAGTTTGGATTTACACCCAGATTCTATAGACAAGAGTAATAGATAACAAAGTGTATTCGTAGCTAAATAGAATATGATCTTAGATCTCAAAAAGATATGAATTAAGTCTTTGTGATCTAAATCAATGTTTTCAAAAAATCCTTTCAAATAGAATCAAAAAATAGAGAACAGGGATTTTAAAAACGATAGCCAAATAAAATGTTGATCTCAAAAATAATAATAACTTAAAGAAAAGAGATCAGAAATATAAACGCAGATTTGGCTAAAAATAACGAGAGCTGAAAATCAGAGATCTTTTAGAATTTTGCACAAGAGAGAATTTAGAATTTAAGTATATTGTATATTGATCTGAAAAATGATTCTCTATTTATAGGTGAAATGAGAGGATTTGAATTTCAAACGAAGTTTGACTTTCGTCCCAAAAATCACAAAAGCAATGAATTGGAGAGAAAATTAAACAAGTCAAAATGTTGAAATTCGACAGCTGGTAGTCGACTCCCTAGGAGTGGTAGTCGACTCCCAGAGCGTTTTAGAAGAAGAAAAGTTTCCAGCTGGTAGTCGACTCCCACTCTTTGGTAGTTGACTCCCAGAGAAGTTTCTTCTGAAACTCAGCTATCAAGAGATGTAGTTAACTCCTGGGTGTAATGGAGATTAACTACTAAGATGAGAAGTAACTAGCAGCTGCTCTCAAGAGTTTTGAAAATGATTTTAAAAACATTTAAAACATTTAACTTTGAAATCATTTGTGTGTGTGTTATAATTACTTTTGGCTTTAACATAATCCTAAGAAAGATGCAACTCACACATTATATAGACTTTGGACAGGTTTTTTCGAAGCTTGATCAGATGATGATGTGAATGCGAGCTTCTCTTGAGCTTCTTTTCCATTTGACGTGAGCTTCATCATCGAGCTAGGAACGTTGTCATCGTCTTTACTAAGTGAGCGTAGATTGTGCTTCTTCGGAGTATGTATAAAGCTTTTCATTCATCGTATAATCTACACACTTAGTTGTAGTGTAGTTAGTACACTAATCTCATTTGGTGTGCTCATCATTAAAACTACTTGGGGGGTGGAATTCAATTTCCATCAAGATCGAGAAGGGATAATCAAGCAGCACCACCATGTATAAGGTTGGTTGAGATAAAACATAAATAGAGTTGGAGTGGGAGTACCAAATTGGTGCAACAATCTCCCCCAACCTTGAATGGGGTCATACAGGGAGTAATCAGCGAGAGCGAGAGCTTCCTTCCCGCCAATCGGCTCACTGGCCGTATAGGGCTTCAATCTTTGCCCATTGACCTTGAACGGCCCATTCTTTCCTCCCTCAAGCTCTACTGCTCCACTTGGGAATATCTGAAGGATTTTAAATGGGCCGTACGATCGGGACTTCAACTTCACTGGAAAGAGTCGCAGTCTGGAGTTATGTAGGAGCACTCGATCTCATACAACAAAACACTTTACTGTGATCAACTTGCCATGATAGATTTTAGTCACCTCCTTATATTTCTTGGTGTTTTTGTAGGCGTCCCTCCTGAGCTCTTCCAATTCATTGATATCCAAGAGGCGACGTAGTCTTGCACTCTTGTAATCGTAGTTGAGCTTTGTGATCACACAAAAAGCTCTTTGCTCCAGTTCCAGCGGTAGGTGGCATCCTTTCCATAGACTAATCTGTAAGGGGTGGTTCCAATGGGGGTTTTGAAGGCTGTGTGGTATGCCCATAGTGCTGGTCGATGCCCCGGATACACACCCGGGGCGGGACTCGCTAGTCTTACCGCAAGCGCACGGTGTAGCGGCGATCGGGTATCGAACATGAGGAGGGCAAATGACAGTGTTTTCTTCAATTCACCTAACTATAAGAACAGTCGAGAAATGTTCGCAATAATACGATCACAGTCGTTCAATTGTATAAAAGGAATATCAAATTAATAAAAACGCCTAGGGGTAGGGAATCCCCGCTACAAACCGTATCTCGTCATTGTGATTCGTAGGTTTCACAATTGCTAGACTTTGAAACTTAGGTGAACTAGTTGCAACTAAATGTAGAACCAAGCTCACGCTCTCGCGCTATTGCCGGTCTATAGCAAACCTAGGGTAGGGTCTAATCTCTTGCAAACCCTAACCTAGGCAAGCTAGCGTGAAGAACAACATCATCGTTCAATCGAATCTCGAACCCACTCTCGTGCAAACTCGAGCTACGACCTAGGTCGGGATAGTTCCTACCCGTCCAATCTCTTGCAAACGGGTATTGGTATAGAATTGCAATCGAAATCCCTAGTTTCGGTCCAATCTCTTGCAAACCGATTCCGGAGAAATCCAATTGTAACCCAATTCGAATTTCTAGGGCTTCCTATCGAGTTGGGATCCAATCTCTTGCAAATCCCAATCGGTATGAATCCCTAGCTATTCGTATTAAATCAATCCCAAACTAACCCTAATCAATTCTAGCAATAATTTCACCAATTCATCACAAATTAGAAATAGGGTTCGTAGGGTTCATCCCTACGCCCTAAGACGATAAAACTACTCACAATTCATAATGCAATTCAATGGAAATTCAATAATAAAATCAATAGAATTCATTGCAATATTCAAAATATCAACAAAAAATAAGGTTTTTGATTAAGAGAGAGACAAACCAATGAAGTTTCAATAGCATCCAACAAAATAGCACTTTTTATCTCTCCCCTAAAAGCTCAATCTAATCTCCTAAAAAGTAATCTAAAAAAGGCTGCAAAAAGTTCTGAAAAAGCTCTTTAAACTAGGTTAAAAACCGGGGTTAAATACCCCCCAAAATCGCCCAAAAACTGTGACGAAATTGCCCCTGCGTAGCCTCAAAATCGCAATTTACGCTACAGGCAGCGTGGCCCACTCGGCCGAGTGACAAATGTCATTCGGCCGAGTGACAATCCCTGACTTTTGGGGGTCAGGCTCCTCGGGAGTCACTCGGCCGAGTGACTTTCTTTGCTTCGGCCGAGGGGACTTCTTCACTCGGCCGAGTCGGAACTCGGGACGGTACTGATAGATTACAGTAAGTTGGGACTTTTCATTTTCCGTCGTCTTGATGCCACTCGAGCGAGTGGTGTCACCATGGTTCAGCCGAGTGGGCTGGCGATGGTTGGCCGAGTGCACGCTAATACTCAGTCTGTTGCGTGTCCGATCTGGCCGGCCGAGCGGGCTTTCGATGGTCGACCGAGTGACTACTTCACTCGGCCGAGTGACATGCTGAAAATGCCCAATCTTCGTATTTTTGCCCCCTCGTCGCTCCTACGACGTTCTTTCTTCTTCCACTCCTCTCCAATAGCAAAGTTCCCCTCGAAAGAGTCACGGGTGACACTCCGGAGTGGGTGCATCTCAGAATCACTTCAAATCGCTCCGAATCTCCTGAAATTCGACAAAAACAAGAAATCGTGAAAAGCATCGCAATATTGCCGAAAAATCGTGAAAAATGCGATTCGAGCGATCAAAATGGCATGCAAACATGCAGGAAAAAGGTGTAAAATAAGGAGTGATCAAAATCTCCCAAGCTTACCTCTTACTCGTCCTCGAGGAAGATGAGTAAAAAAGGCGAACCTGGTGGATAAAAAAATAGAAATGATGGAAAAGTGGAAAATGAAATAAAAAAGAAAAACAAAATAGAAAACGAAGGAGGAAGCTGTTAGATCATTTTTCTCAGGACGTGGGTTTCGCTTACTCATATAGCACGCATCGAATGTAAAACACATGTCAAAGACTTTTATCTCGATATCATAGTATAATGGTGCATTTGAAATAGAAAACCCAAGAATATCAATATAGCATAAAAATGGAATAATTCTAGAATTAACATCGTCTGAAGCATCTAAAGCGGTATACAATATCGTAGATCACACACTTTTCAATTGAATGCTTTCTATAAGGAGTATAGAGATATCACACAATAGAGTAGTAAGAATAGAAAAGTGTGGTTTTCATGAAATGAATGCTAAGCGTAGATTTCTGGATTTCGTGAAACTTTAGCGATCTCACCGAGTATAAAATATTACTTAGCCTAGGTTGTCATGCGCCGTCAAGTAGTCACTCTCTCACACATCATGGGTTCCTCTCCCCCAAGCTTATCCATAAGCGTGGTGGCATAAATAAAACAAGATTTACATTCCCCATTTCTTTTGAAGCTCCAAAAGTCAAAGAAATAAAAATAAAAGCAAAAGAGGGAAGAAAGAGAGAAAGGGTATGAGATGTGATCGTTTTCGAACTTCTTTTCTCTTTTCTTTTCTTATTCTCAAATCTTTTTCTTTTTCTTTTCTTCTTCTCTTTTTTTTGAATAACATATATACACAAATGATCCCAAATCAAAAGAGAAGGATATACAAGTATTTTTTTTCTTTTTGGTTATGGGGAATTTGGAGCATGGGATATAGTAACGGGGGGATGCCAATAATAGAATTGCTAAGGGGAGATTCACCAATGAATTTAAAATAGAGAAATAATGTTCAAGATATGTGGAGAAAGAAATAAATGTATCTCTCGGTTCACTCTATAGGACGTGCATGAAAGCTCCAGCAGGGTAATTTAATCTACTCAGTTTGATCTCAAAAAGTAAACTAATCCAGATTTATCCATGCTAGCAAACATTCAATCAACCTGAAGTGAAGCATACAAATCATGCAATAAGAAGTGATATGAGAAAAGAAAGCAGTACTCCAGATATAAGCAATCAATGCGTGAATCTTGGTGTGTTTTCTACGATAGCATACATATGAATCATCATACATCAGCTAATAATAGAATTTCATCCATTTTCATACGGAAAAAGAAGTGGGTTACTATTTCTAAATGCAAAACAGGGCATAACATATGATATCGGAAACAAAAGCTATGACATGACAAAATTAGCATGCATATAGAGAAAAGCTAACACCACGTCATCGTCATCACAGAAAAATCATCTCTAGCAAAAGATGAAAGAAATAAGGATAAAAGAAAACGGAACTATTTACAATGCAGCACACAAAGAAAATAAGAAAAATGTGATGCATGGTAAAATAAAATGAAAAAGTGATGAAAAATGGGTGCAAAAGCGGAAAAACGTGAAAAAACTAAAAATAAAGGTGATAAAGGCAAAAAGTGTGAGAACTCACTCCCCCAAGCTAAAGTGCACAGTGTCCTCAATGTGCAAAGTGTGGCACACCGAGAGACGTGAAATGGGTGGGGAGGGTGAGGATGCATGCATGATAAAAAAAGGAAAAAATGAAAAGAAAATATGATGATGTGAATGATGCATGCAAAGATCGGAGTGATGCAGGTAATGTGTCACCAAAAATACTCTCCCTCTCTCCCAAAAAAGATATAAAATGATGTGAGCAAGATAGGGACAAAAATAGTGCGGGGAGGAGGGGGCAAAAAAATATATCGACAGGACCAGCAGAGAATGGGCAGGATAACGACAAAAAAGATCAATGGCATCAAGGGTGTGCCTAAGCTGGTAGTGCTGCACCATCTCCGTCCTGTGGCGGAGGTGGTGGTGGAGGTGGTGGTCGAGGTGTCGGCTGGGTGGGTGGGTGGGTGTAGTGGGGGGAGTCGCGCCAGGATCTGATTCAGGAAAGCCTGAATATCAGGAAGCATGGCGACGCGGGACTCCACGGAACTGACCGTGGCAGAGAGAGCCCTAAAATCGCCTCTGAGTCCGCACACCGCCCCCTCGAGAGCACGGAGGCTCTGAAGTAGAACGTCAGGGGTTGGTGGAGCAGGGGGACGAACAGGTCTAGGCTGTGAAGGACGGGGCTGTCGGACATGGGCAGTGTAAGTAATCGGCCCAGCAGGAAAGTGCGGGAAGGGGGCTGTGCTCACTAGTGGATGCCCAGTCGCAGTGTGAGGCTGGGACGCCGGCTGGGACGAGGAGACAGCAGCAGTGGTGGTGGAGGACAAAATCGACGACGAGGCAGCAAGAGAGGTCGGTGACACAGGTGTGAGGACAGACGTCACGACACTCTCGGATAGGACGGCTGCGGTGGCGATAGAAGGGTCAGCCACTGGGGTGGAAGTGTAAGGACCAAAAGGTGACACTCCAGCAGACAGCAAGCTAGATAGGGACCGCACAACAGCATGGAAAGAATACTCGCCGCTCTCAAGGATAGTGGGTGGACGCTCAGGAAGAAGTGATGAAATAGGCTCAACCGAGATAGGCACAGCAGCAGTGGTGGTGGTGGAAGACGTGGTGGACGACTCAGCAAGGGTACTCCCAACACTGATAGAAGTGGGGACAGAAGTACCGGGAGGTGCAGACAGTGCAGGCTCGGGCTGAGGGATCACGGTGTCAGCAGGTGAAGGTGGTCCCTGCTCAGCTCCCTCGGCCTCTAGTACGTAGGCAGCTGGGATGAGAAGATCCATCGCTGGGATCTAATCCTCGTGGTCCGGTCCGATATGTGTCCGAGCGGGGCTCAGAAGGATCATGTAATCGGCACTATAAGGACCGTGCAACCACACCCAGTGCCACTGGCCGTGGGGATGAAGCATCTTCATCCGGGCCATGAAGTCTATCGAGAGAGCAGTGGGGCCTGGGGCTCGTCGAAGGTCAGCAGGTAGGTCCACGCCGGTCATCAGGGCTAGCAGGGTAATCAGACCACCGCAGCAAATAGGTGAGCGAGCGCCCACCGAAATGATGATGCGGTCTAAGAACCAGCTAGCAATATCAATCTCAACAGTGGGGACCAGGTCATCGCTACCCCTATCGAGAACTCTGGGGCGAGTCATCATGTAGAGCATGTAGAGCTCAGGCGTAGACATCGTCACAGGCTCGTACCTCGCCAAGAAAGTGGTCGCCATGAGGCGCTGTGCTATGTGAAGGCAAGGGTGCAGGATGGCTGAGGCCTTGGCCCTACTAGGGTTAAAGCCATGGTGGGAGCCCGTGATCCGTGTCCAGAATGTGGAAGTGTCGAACGAAGGTGGTGGGATGTGAGTGGGTGCGTAGGCTCGGTCGGGGATGGGGACAGCAGGCCACTGGAAGAATACACGAAGCATATCGAGAGTGACCTCGTACTCTCGATCCATAAGGCGGAATGTGCATCCTCCAGGGGTCCGGGCTATCGAGCTAAGTACCTCAAGTGTCGGACGGACGTAGGTGTCCACCGACACAGACAAGAAGTTGCGCCAACCCACGTTGTCGTACAACGTGAGCATCCCCTCTAGTACCCCTAGGCGGTCAAGGTCTGCTAAGTGTGTGAACCTAGAGGGCACTATAGAGCGCTGGGCAATACGCTCAAATCAGACGCGCTGTGCGTCGTCTCTGAATGTGATCCCCATCGGCCCGACAGCGGGAGCCGGTGGTGGGACAGGATCGGCGGGGATAGGCTGTGCGTGGATGGGATCGACGGGAAGAGGCTGTGTGGGTGGTGGTGGCTATGGCAGGCTAGGTGGAGGGGATTCCTCCCTAGCATGAGAAGGACCGGCATCATCGGTCCTCTTCCACTTGGAAGAGGCTCCCCGCGTGCGTGGCCTAGTACGGGGTGGCATGTGTGCCGCGAGTGCTCACCCAACAAAAATTCAATGCGGCGTGCTCAATAAAAGGAACGAGTGTACCTGAACACGCCGCGAGAGCTAATCAGCTAGTCCGTGTGAAGAGCGCCACCTCCGCGAAGCGAAAAGTTCGTCCTGGAGCTCCCCAAAGCTCCCCCAAGATAGCCTGCAAATCAAAAAACGATATCAGCGGATAATATTCAAAATACATGGGGGAGATGGGGTATAATAGATAGATAAACAAATTAATTTGATTTTTGGGCTCAACAGGTCTACAGATCGAGAGAAACAAGGAAAAATAGGATTTTTGGGGCAAACCGAGGCTAAACGAAGTAATGGAAGCCAGCGCCGGTGAGATGGAGTGGCGGCTCGACATCGGCGTGGCGAGGGGAGGTCGGTCGACGGTCGGTGGGGTTCGATTCGGGCTAGGGAAGTCGAAGCAGTGGGCGCGGGGAGTCGAAACAGCGGAGGCTCCAGTGAAAAACGAAAGAAATTGGGGTTTTAGAAAGTCGCGCTTGCGCCCTGCTTATATATAAATTGTTACGACTCGGCCAAGTGACAACGTCACTCGGCCGAGTGCGTAAACGAAAATAGATTTCGAAATAATCTCGTTCCCACTTACGACTCGGCCGAGTGGCATTTGTTCACTCGGCCGAAGGGAGAAAACTCCTTCGGCCGAGTGGCACAAGCTACTCGGTAATTTTTAGGCTAGGAGGGTATCCGTTTCCCTCGGCCGAGTGGCTAAACGTACTCGGCCGAGTGGCAGTTAATAAGAAATGCACAAAAAAGACAGAGAGTTGGTTCTGCAGACTTCCCTGGTTGGTGCCCCACTCGGCCGAATGGGGTCCTTTGCTCGGTCGAGTCGCATATGATACTCGGCCGAGTGGCATGCTGGTTTCTGCTTCGGGGCTCCGTTTTCGCTCTACTCTCTATTTTTCTTCCTCCAGTTGGTTTCTTCCTCTTCCTAAGCCTCGAGCGCATTCCTAGAGCGCTCTTCCTTGCCTCTATCTTCCACCATATGAGAGATCTCCTTTTCTCCTCTCCTGTCATAGAAATTAAGACCCGTTGTCACAATTTTTATGGGCAAAAAGAATCAAAACACTAATAAAGTCTAAAAATAAAGATAAAAACCAAATTAAAAAAATGCAAAAACCATCGGGTTGCCTCCCGAAAAGCGCTCATTTAAGGTCTTGAGCTCGACCCCTTTGGATTTTCAATTAACGCGTGATGTTGGGTGCATACGAGATGCACCCATCGAACTTGCCGGGAAGACCGCGCAGATTTGGATCGTGGTGGAGTGTGGCCTTCCTCAGCGCCCCTTCATCTTGGGCAATGTTGGAGGATGGCTCCCCCAAGCTTGAGCTTGTTCCGGTCCTTGACTTCGTCGGTGACACCGATCTTCGAATCGGTGGAGCTTTCTTCGGGTTCTTCAATGTCGAGAGCTTGCAAAGCTCCTGTATTCTCGTGACATCAGTGTCGCCATCATCATTCACCGTGGAGCTATTGGGAGAGTCCTCCGTCTTCTCTTCTTCGACCAAATCTTGGCCTTCTTCGAAGCCGTCATCATGGAGTGCACCGATGGAGTAGGGGATAGCCTCTTCTATAACCTCATCAAGGATGTCCAAGTAATCTAGCTCCTCATGATACGGCATGTGCTTCATAGACTTTGGTATATGGAGCTCGACTTCAATATTGCCGACATTCAAGGTAAGAGTCCCTTCCCACACATCGACGATTACACCAGCGGTGGCGAGGAATGGGCGTCCAAGTATGATCGATGTGTCACCCTCCTCCTTAATGTCCATGATAACAAAATCACAAGGCAAGCATATGCCTCCCGAAACTTGGAGTGGGATATTCTCTGCGATCCCAACCGGCCTTGTAATCCGACCGTCTGCGAGTTGAATCCTCATGTCGGTTGGCTTTAAATCAGTGCCGGTATTCAACTTTCGGAACATGGTGAGAGGCATGAGGCTCACACTAGCGCCCAAATCAACCAATGCTTTTTGTAAGGGGACGCCTCTGAGTGTGCAAGGAATCCGGAAACTCCCGGGATCTTTAAATTTGGCGGGCTCCTTCTCCTTCCTAGTAAACCAAGTTCCTTGTTCCGCTAGCATGATCTTCTCTTTCCTTTTTCTTCCCGTAATCAAGTCCTTTAAGAACATCGCGTAGGATGGGATTTCCACTATGGCATCAAGGAAAGGGATATTGAGGCTTACCCCTCTCAAGTATTCGAGGAACTTGGCTAGCCTCTTCTCAGTCTTGGCTCTAGCTAGCCGTTGAGGGAAAGGCACCGGTGGCATGAATCGGTGCTCATCAATAGGTTCCTCCACTTTAGATTTTGCTCCTTCTTGCGGTTCCTTCTCTTTTTCCACCTTAATTACCGGCTCGCTCTCTTCTAGAATCTCCACCACGGGTTCCTTAATTTGAGTCATGGGGGGAGTGGTATCCTTCCCACCTCTTGTTGTAACCGCAACTACCGCATTGATATGGCCAGTGTTGCCCCGTGGATTTGGCTCGGGTTGAGCCAGCAATTGTTGGTTGTTTCTATTGAGCAACACAAGTTGCTCCCCAATTTGAGCGACGATGGTGGTGAGAGAATCTTGTCCCGCCTTCAACGTGGCGTTAATCTTTCTCTGCTCCGCCATAAACTCCTCCACCTTAGCTTCAAAATCCGAACGTGGTTGAGCTTACGGAGAGTAGGGATTTCTCCAACCTTGATTATACCTGGGTGGCCTATAAGGTCCCTCTTGTTGCCTAGGTGGGAAGTTTTGTTGCGGTGGCCCCCTTGGTTGATAATTCGGTTGTGGTGGTGGAGCCCGAGCTTTAGGAGGTTGTTGAGGCGGGGGGTTCAAGGCACCATCATTATTAGCATATGAGAAACCCGGATGGTTTCTAGCGACCGGATTGGCCCAATATCTGGAATTCCCCGCAACATACTGAATTTGCTCCAAAGCTCCTTCTCCATGGTCTCCTCCTACATACATGGCTTGGGATTGGTCTTGCCAATCACTCATATGGTTTGTCGGTGCAGATGTAGTAGAGGCTCCTTGCGGCTCGGTAATGTATTTCTCCAACTTCTCCACTACCTTGTGGAGAGAGTCAAATTTGCTAGCAAGCTCCGCCACGGCCTTGGCCTCATAAATACTCGTGGGATTCAAGGAGGATGAAGAATATCCTCGCTCGTCGCCCCACTGTTGGTTGTTGGAGGCCATCTCCTCTAGCAAGGCCGTAGCTTCATCGTGGGTCTTTGACAAAATGGCTCCGTTGGCGGTAGCATCAATAATCTGTTTTGTGCCCGGTTGGAGTTCATTGTAGAAACTGTGGACAAGCTCCCAATCCTCTATGCTGTGATGAGGGTATTGATGTTGCAAGTCCTTGAAGCGCTCCCACGCCTCATAGAGAGTCTCCTGCGGTCCTTGCTTGAAGTACATGAGAGCACTTCTTATCTTCACCGTCTTGGAGGGCGGGTAAAATTTGTCGACGAAGGCACTCGCCAATTCATCCCAAGTGGTGAAGTTTCCTACAGCTTGCATCCTCAACCAATATAAGGCCTTGTCCTTGAGTGTGAAGGGGAAGAGGCGCAGTCTGATAGCATCTATGGAGACGCCCGGAATTTGGAAGGTGGCACATTTTGATAGGAAGAGCTGGATGTGGTAATGAGGGTTTTCATGGGAGTTACCATGAAAAGGGTCTTGTTGCATCAGAACTACTAATCTGGTCTTCAATTCGAAATTTTTGTCGGCCGCCAACTCTGGCATAGCTATGGACGAGGTCGTGGAGGAAATCTTAGGCCGAAGCCTATCTCTAATGGAAATGATCCTCGCCATTCGCTCCACCAATTCTTCGGGTGTCTCAGGATGGGTCATAAAATTCCCTTCCGTATCGAGTCTCCTCTCCGCTCTGATCCTCCTCAATGTACGTTTGATCTCTGGATCGTATAGTATTTCTTCGGGGTCCGCCGTGGATCTCGTGTACATGCAAGGAAAAACAGAGTTTCAAAGAAATTGTTAGCACAAAGGAAGGGTAAAATAAAAATAGATATAATAAAACAAAAAGAAAAATAGCTAGGTAGGTAGAATCAAACACTATCGCCTCCCCGGCAACGGCGCCAAAAACTTGATCAACGCCCCGGATACACACC
The DNA here is from genome assembly GCA_030789695.1 of Scilla litardierei. Lineage (NCBI taxonomy): Eukaryota > Viridiplantae > Streptophyta > Magnoliopsida > Asparagales > Asparagaceae > Scilla > Scilla litardierei. Next base: position 121,202,919 of record CM061135.1, on the reverse strand, counting down.
CGGGGCGGGACTCGCTCGTCTTACCGCAAGCGCACGGTGTAGCAGCGAGTGGGTATCGAACACGAGGAGGGCAAATGACAGTGTCTTCTTCAATTCACCTGGCTATAAGAACAGTCGAGAAATGTTCGCAATAAAGCGGTCACAGTCGTTCAATTGTATAAAAGGAATATCAAATTAATAAAAACGCCTAGGGGTAGGGAATCCCTGCTACAAACCGTATCTCGTCATTGTGATTCGTAGGTTTCAGAATTGCTAGACTTTGAAACTCAGGTGAACTAGTTGCAACTAAATGTAGAACCAAGCTCATGCTCTCGCGCTATTGCCGGTCTATAGCAAACCTAGGGTAGGGTTCAATCTCTTGTAAACCCTAACCTAGGCAAGCTAGCGTGAAGAACAACATCATCGTTCAATCGAATCTCGAACCCACTCTCGTGCAAACTCGAGCTACGACCTAGGTCGGGATAGTTCCTACCCGTCCAATCTCTTGCAAACGGGTATTGGTATAGAATTGCAATCGAAAACCCTAGTTTCGGTCCAATCTCTTGCAAACCGATTCCGGAGAAATCCAATTGTAACCCAATTCAAATTTCTAGGGCTTCCTATCGAGTTGGGATCCAATCTCTTGCAAATCCCAATCGGTATGAATCCCTAGTTATTCGTATTAAATCAATACCAAACTAACCCTAATCAATTCTAGCAATAATTTCACCAATTCATCACAAATTAGAAATAGGGTTCATAGGGTTCATCCCTACGCCCTAAGACAATAAAACTACTCACAATTCATAATGCAATTTAATGGAAATTCAATAATAAAATCAATAGAATTCATTGCAATATTCAAAATATCAACAAAAATGAGGTTTTTGATAGAGAGAGAGAGAGAGAGACAAACCAATGAAGTTTCAATAACATCCAACAAAATAGCACTTTTTATCTCTCCCTTAAAAGCTCAATCTAATTTCCTAAAAAGTAATCTAAAAAAGGCTGCAAAAAGTTCTGAAAAAGCTCTCTAAACTAGGTTAAAAACTGGGGTTAAATACCACCCAAAATCGCCCAAAAACTGTGACGAAATTGCCCCTGCGAAGCCTCAAAATCGCAATTTACGCTACAAGCAGCGCGGCTCACTCGATCGAGTGACAAATATCATTCGGCCGAGTGACAATCCCTGACAAATTCCAGTAACTTCGGACTTTTGGGGGTCGGCTCCTCGGGAGTCACTCGGCCGAGTGACTTTCTTTGCTTCGGCCGAGGGGACTTCTTCACTCGGCCGAGTCGGAACTCGGGACAGTACTGACAGATTACAGTAAGTTGGGACTTTTCGTTTGTCGTCATCTTGATGCCACTCGGGCGAGTGGTGTCTCCGTGGTTCGGCCGAGTGGGCTGGCGATGGTCGGCCGAGTGCACGCTGATACTCAGTCTGTTGCGTGTCCGATCTGGCCGGCCGAGCGGGCTTTCGATGGTCGGCTGAGTGACTCCTTCACTCGGCCGAGTGACATGCTGAAAATGCCCAATCTTCGTATTTTTGCTCCCTCGTCGCTCCTACGACGTTCTTTCTTCTTCCACTCCCTCCAATAGCAGAATTCCCCTCAAAAGAGTCACGGGTGACACTCCAGAGTGGGTGCATCTCAGAATCACTCCAAATCGCTCCAAATCTCCTGAAATTTGACAAAAACAAGAAATCGTGAAAAGCATCGCAATATTGCCGAAAAATCGTGAAAAACACGATTCGAGCGATCAAAATGGTATGCAAACATGCAGAAAAAAGGTGTAAAATAAGGAGTGATCAAACGCATCATTCAGCTTCTGGGACCAGTCCTACCTTGATGAGCTCACTATCTTCTTGAGGATAGTTTTTATTTCCCTGTTGGAGATATCTACTTGTCCACTCGTCTGTGGGTGATAGGCGAGTCCAACCTTATGATATATCCCGTACTTCTTGAGTAAGGGCTCAAACTTTCTTTCAATGAAGTGATTGCCACTGTCACTTGTGACTGTTCTTGGCACTCCGAAGCGGGGAAAGATGGTATTCTTGAAAAATTTTGCTACGACCCAAGTATCATTCTTCGGGGTAGCTATGGCATCCACCCATTTGGAAACGTAGTCCACTGCCAATAAAATGTATCTGTTCGTACAGCTCGCAGGGAATGGGACATGAAATCGCTCCTGCAACAGTCAAATAGTTTAATATCTAGAATGGCTTTAAGGGGCATCTCATCCCTCCTTGTAATGTTCCTAGTCCTTTTGCACCTGTCACATCGTTTGATATAGCCATTGGTGTCCTTGAAGAGTGTTGGCCAGTAGAACCCGCATTGGAGGATCTTTCCGTGGTTTTTGGTACTGTCGTATGGCCCCCACATTGTTGATCATGGCAATGCGAGATAACAGAAGCGGTTTCTTCCTTAGGGATGCACCGTCTAATAATTCCGTCTGGGCTTGATTTGTAGAGATGCAGATCGTCCCGAAAATAATGTTTGACGTCGCTTAGAAGCTTCCTTCGCTGGTAAGTGACCAATCCATGGGGAAAGATCCTGCTTACCAAAAAATTTACTATATCGACGTACCACGATGTGTCAGTGGAATTGACTGCAAGCAACTGCTCTCCAGCGGAGGAACCATCAATGGGCAAACTGTCGTCTTTGTCCACACGAATAATCCGAGACAAATGGTCAGCTACCACATTCTCCGTGCCCTTCTTATCTTTGATCTCAACGTCAAATTCCTGAAGGAGAAGGATCTATCGTATCAGTCGAGGTTTAGCTTCTTTCTTGCTCAGCAGGTACTTTAGTGCGGCGTGGTCTATGTGAATTATAACTTTTAATCCCGGAAGATACTGTCAGAATTTCTCAATGGAGTGTACTACTGCCAGCAGTTCCTTCTCAATGGTGGTGTAATTCTTCCTGGGCTCATCTAGCATTTTACTAGCATAGTAGATAGCATGCAGCTTCCCTTCTTTCCTCTGGCCTAATGCAACCCCCACTACATGATCACTTGCATCACACATTAGCTCAAATGGCAGATTCCAATCTGGTGACCAGATGACTGTAGAGGAAATGAGGGCCTCTTTCAATCTGTTAAAAGCTTCAAGACATACGTCAGAAAAATTTAATGGTGTGTATTTTGCAAGTAATTCAGTAACAGGGCACACGATTTTGAAAATTATTTAATAAAACGTCGGTAAAATACTGCTTGCCCAAAAGAACCTCGAATTCCCCTAAGATTGGTCGGTGGGGAAAGTTCCTTAATGACTTCGATTTTAGCTTTATCGCCTTGTATCCCCTTGGATGAAAAGACATGCCCATGGACAACGGCATTTTCCCCAATTAAGAGTGAGGTTGTTCTCACGAATCACCTTAGGACCTTGGCTAGGTTCACTAAACAAGAATTAAACTCAATGCCATACATGGAGAAATCATCCATGAAGACCCCATAATATCCTCGACGAAATCAGAGAAGATAGAGGTCATGCACCTTTGAAAGGTCACAGGTGCGTTACATAAACCGAAAGGCATCCTTCAGTATGCAAAGGTGCCATAAGGGCACGTGAAAGTCATCTTCTCTTGGTCTTCCTTATGTAATGGGATTTGAAAAAACCCCAAATATCCATTTAGGTAGCAAAAATAATTGTACTTGGCAAGGCGCTCAAGCATCTGGTCAATGAACGGAAGGGGGAAGTGGTCTTTTCGGGTGGATTTGTTGAGTTTTCTATAGTCTATGCCCATCTGCCAGCCCGTGACGTTCCTAGTTGGTACCAACTCATTTTTTCGTTTCTTATTACTGTCATGCCACCCTTCTTAGGCACAACTTGGACTTGGCTGACCCACTTGCTATCCGAGATGGGATAGATGACATTTGCTTCGAGCAGTTTTAAAACCTATTTCTTAAAAACCTCTTTCATGTTAGGGTTTAAGCATCTTTGATGTTCTTTGGAGGTCGAACTGTTATCCTCAAGGTGGATCCTATGCTCACATAGCCCTCGGCTAATACCTTTTAGATCGATAATACTATATCCTATTACATCGCTATGCTCTCTAAGAACCTTCAAAAGATCCTCGAGGTAAGGTTCAGTGAGCGAAGCATTAACTATAATGGGATACGTATGATTATCACCTAAGAACGCATATTTAAGGTTGGCAGTCAGAGATTTCAATTCTACCTCAGGGGGTGTTATACCCCCCTGCCGTGCTTGCCTGTGACTGGAATGCCTCTTCCCCAGGTGCTGGCTCATCTAAAACAGAGCTGTCCGATGTCGTATCATAGCATAAGCTTGAATTGGTTGATGAGGGTGCCTCATAAAAGGTATCTTCAGGTTCTGCTTCCTGACCCTTGTAGTTCTCGAGTTCTTCCAAGCTACACTTGTCAACAAGGAGAAGGTCATCATCTGACCATGCATCTCCTTGGTAGTCGCCTTGGATGCCGTCAGGTACAATGTCCAAATCATCTTCTTGGAAGTCATCGGTCTCTAGGGAACTTGTGTCTCCGGGATTTATTCGTCCCTCTAAGACAAGACGTTCAAATATCTCCTCGAACAGGATGTCGGCAGTGAAGAAGTATGTACCATAAGCATCAACTCATATGCGTATCCCTTCCTGAATGTTGTTGGTATCAGCATAATATTCTGAGATGAATTCTGAAAGGTGTCGTGCGAATGGATCTGTCGATGGGATGAACACTAGCCCGTTGCACTTGGTATGGTCCACGATGCTATTCAGAGCAGTTAGAAGGGATACCTCATTTGGTGCATCACAGGAGTTGGCTTGTGGAATATTCCTGACGTTGAGTGAGAGCGTGTCTCTTTCGATGTTAGCATAGACGTCGTCCTTGAGAGCACCTAATTGGATTTGCTCCGAAATGTAGTTTAGGATTTCAAATTTGGCTTTATGAATAGCCTTGATAACTAAAGAGCCAGCAGATCTGACATGGTTCAGTATCCTGTCTAACACATTGCGGGTGCTCCCTTCCACATGGATCCTGGACAAGAATGCTTTACCGACACATTGTAGCTCTCTAAATGTATGTTATTCGAACATGGGAAAGCTGGGGAGGGATGTTAGCACATGAAGCGTATAATAACAGAAAAAATGAAATTAAAAAGAATGATGAAAGGTAGAATATGGATGGAACCAGCACTCTCTAACCCAAAGCTAAAACAAACCGTTGCCTCCCCAGCAATAGCACCAAAAACTTGTTCGTTGCCTCGGGCTCACACCCAGGGGGAAGAATTACAGCAAGTGCATGGTGGTTGTAGTATATAAATATTGTCGAACTCTAGGGAGGCAGTTGTTTAGTGTTTAGCTTATTGGAAGAGGGAGAATGCGTGGTTAGCGGGTTTCACATGGAAATTGATTATCACGAAAGTGGGTTTACGAAATAATAAAAGTCCAAGGCATTCGGGAGTCCCCTCTAAGCCTTTCGGTGATGGATGTCAGGTCAAGAGTCCTTTCGTTGAATGATGAATGAGGGTAGGAGTGTCACATCCGAAGATGGAAACGAGTATTTAACTTTCGTTGTCCTACTCGCCTAACGTATTTCCACGCGCAGCTCTGCTTTCGTAATCAGCTTCGCACAGGAAGGCATGCATTAGCTTGACACTGGTTCCCAAATCGCAATCCGTATCCACTTGCATGATCTTCGGATTGGGATTCTACACTACAGTTGGTTCTAGCTGTCGAGCTACTTTCGTATTCATCGACTAGTGGATCAGGGATTAGTAATCACCCCCAGCGCTCGATTCACTCTTGTGATCACGAGCCCTGAAGGCGGCCACTAAGCCCTAATCGGATTCGTGGGGATTCTCCCTAGAATTTGGAGCTACTTTCACGATCCTCCAATTCTAAATCTAATCCCCCAAAACCCTTGTTCAAACTACCATAGAGTAACCCTAGATTCATCTAACTAAGGTTAACCTAACATCCAATCTATAGGGCCCTAGGGTTCATCCCTAGGCTCTAGAATCACACTACTCTAGCATCATAATAGCAATAGCAATGGAAGCAATAGAAATATTCATCACAAACATGGAAAACTTATCAAAACTAATATCAAAACGCATAGAATACAAAGCAAAAGAGAAATGTATTAAAATTAATGAATTAGAGCCATTCACCAAGGATTAGATCGAAGAAAACAAGCAACAAAGGTCTTCCTCTCCCCAAATAACAGGTCAAAACTCAGTAAAAAAGGCTTACCATAATCTAAAGAAACTGTTCACTTATATACAAAACCCCAAAATTTCCAGGTTTCCCAAAAAATCAGCCCCAAAACCCGTTGAGAAAGCCCTAATCTGGAGGCTGTCGATGATGCTCTCTGTCGAGTGGGGAAGCCACTCGGTCAAGTGATCCCTTGAGGCTTCTGCTGGGTGCTCTGGCAAAGGGGCCACTCGGTCGAGTGATGTGGGTTGCTCGACCGAGCGTAGACTGGGGGCTTCAGCTCTTGGCCTGGGTGGAAGGAAGTCGCTCGGTCGAGCAAGGAAGGCCTCTCAACTGAGCGAATTAGACAGAGAGTTTACTCCTTATTTCAGCCCGTCAGGGAGAGAGGCCGCTCAATCGAGAGGGGAAGCTGCTCGACAGAGCAAATTAGATAGAGAGTTTCAAGGCCAAATTGAAGGTCTTCTGCTGAGGGTCGCTCGGCCGAGCGAGGTAGGTCGCTCGGCCGAGCAACCTCTTGCACTTTTCCCTTTCTTTACGAGACCTCAGCTCGGTTGAGCATGTGTCATGCTCGACCTAGCGACCTGGAAACTCAGGGATTCTAGTTCTCTTCCTCTCTTCGTTCATTTCCTCTCCTTTCTTTTCTTTCTTTGCTCCACCCTTTCTTTGCTCCTTTGAGTCGTCAAGCATGGCGACGTGAGCTCCAGCTTTCGGTATCCGTGTCCATCATCCATTTTCGCTTCAAATCGTGCCAAAGTTCTTGGAAATCCATAAAACGTTGCAAGAATCAAGTATATCATGAAAAGTGCGATAGAATATAAAAACGTGAACTTTGGGCGATCAAAATACTATAAAAATGTGCGATAAAAACATGGAAAATAGGGACACATTAATCTCCTTTTCGTCTCCTTCAGAATGTTCTGTATATGAACTCTCTTCATTTTCACTAAATGACAAGGTTTACTTCTTTGGCTTTTCTTCGATTTTATTATCCTCTTCCATCTCTATCTCATAAGTCATGAGATTTTCCATTAGCTCTTCTAGAGTGATTGTCTTCATGTTGTTTGCTTCTCGAATAGCGGTTGTCTTTCCTTTCAATTTAGGTCGAAGTGATCGAACAATCTCATCACCTGATCATATTCATGAATTTTCTTTCCTAATCCTACAAGCTCATTAGTGATGTTAGTGAATCGAGTATTGACTTCGCTAATACTGTAACGGCCTGTTTTCATCAAGACAACTATTTAAGTAGCTAACATATTTTCAAATTTCTTTTAAACTAGTTTATAATGGTTCGCCAGAAGTTTTACAATTTTAAAAAAACTACTTATAAAAATATTTTGAAGTATCAGACTTGTTATAAAGTATTTTAGTAAATTCGGATTTCATCAAATGCCTCTAAATAATCTGATAAAAATTCATTTTCAATTGTTACCATTTTAAGCTTAATGAATTTATTTTCTATACAAACATCATCAAAATGATTTCAAACTTTTACAGTAACATTCAATGATCATTTGGGGATCCCCATATTAATTTTGTAATTTTCTGATATCAAATCGACCTAGAACCCGCAAACACGCCTTCTAAATGTTTTGGCCAAAAACTAGTATCTCTGTAAATCAAACCCCCAAAATGGATCTGGTATTCGCGATCCTCGCGACGATACGATCCTGTGGGTATGTTTTCGTAATTTTTTAGACACGTTTATTAGTAGGGACAAAATCGTAATTTCGTACTTTTACTAATTATGTTTTAACATTTTATTTAACCCTAATCACTTTTACAAATTAATTTTTACTACCCTAATTATTTTAACCTAACTGATTAGCAGCCCATGTGATTCATGGTTGTGCTAATCTACGGTTAATCAACAACCCCCAACTCCCCCATTAATTACCCTAATTAATACCCCTAATACTTTAATAATTCTTAAAGTTATTTAAACCCATACTAATCCTTCCTCTTCCCCTGTCCCTAACTCACGCAACCCATCGCCTGTTCTCTATCCTCCATTGCTCTCTCCCCCGTCCAAAGGCTAACACCCCCTTGTTATCTCTCGCTCACGAGCCCAAACACATAAACCCTTACACGCACATGGGTAGTCTCTCTCTCTCTCTCTCTCTCTCTCTCTCTCTCTCTCTCTCTCTCTCTGTAACCCACCCACAGCTCTCCTCTCTCTTCCTCATCTTGCCTCGCCGGAGAACCCCAAAGCCACCCACTCTCTCCGCCTCTTCACGCTCAGCCCCCACTCTCGCTGCTGACTTCGCACCCCCACTGGTCTCCGCCACCCTGAGCAGCTCGAGAGCCGTAGCCCTCGCTCCTCCGCTCCTCCTCTCGCCGGCGACAACCCCCAGCCCCGTCGACCCACGCAAACCGCTCAGAACAGTTCAAAGCGCCCATCGCCTCCTCCCCCGAACGACGTCACTGTCGAAGCCGCTCCCTCCGCCTCCGAAACGCCGCCCCGCCATCAACTCAACCAGCATCCGTCGCCTGTCGCTTACCGCTCCGAGCAGCAGCGACAACTGCTCCGTCTACCGAAGTCACCCGCCACTCCACCGAGCCTTATGCCGATCCACGAAGCCACAGCGCCTCCGGAGTCGCCGCCGACCGCCGCTACAGGTCGCCGGACCCCGCCGCCTCCTTGATCGCCGTCGGTAACGACGCGACACGCAAAGCCCACGCCTCCCATGCAGTCGACGAGCGAGGGTGAGAAAATACGAAAACGTATTTTGCTAAATGTGAAAACGTATTTTCATAATTCCGTATTTTATATAATATGGGTTTAATGGTCTAAAATTAATATTAAATAATATATGGATCAGAAAAATGTGTGACCAGGCCCAGAAAATTAGAAATAATATTCTGGACCTAATGGTACTAGTTTCATCTCAATCGGATGCTTAGTTTTTCCAGAATTAATTTTTAAGCCAAAAGGTTAAATAGGTTATTTTCATTCAAAAATCAGTAACTTGCTATTTTCACGTAAACTAATACGTGATAAAAATATATGTTAAAGTACTCTCCGAGACAGTCATTTTGACAGCTTATTTGCAACTTTCCGATACAGATTGCACCCAGAAGAAATTATTGAATAAATACGTTACTTAATTAAAAATTAGTTTTTAAATCTATTTTGAGCTTTTAAAAATTATAAAAATTACTATAAGCTTTAGAAAATTTTTTCCTCCTACAATAAAATTATTTTTATCATATCTAGTGTATAGAAAAATTTAGAATGCTTCTCGACATCGTTTCAATCAGTTTAGAAAATCGAAACGATCAAATTAAATAGGTAGAAAATAGGGTATTCTGTAACCGATTGTTCTTGTGTTTTGCAGGTACCAATTCTCACGCACCAGCGTCTTTAGAAGCTCTAGCTCCAACCTCGTCTTATTACGTTGATCTCGATTATGTAAGTCACTTTAATTCTAACTTTAGAAATTAAGCCAGTATACCCGTATGAACTTAGGACATGACATCTAGTCTCCAAACAGTTATTGACCTGAACAGATGACTAGAGACCTAACTAAATAGAAAACGAATCAACTGCAGAGCAACTTTGACTTGAACATACGACATCGCTAACTTTCAACTCAGATGGTTGTAATACACGACCATCTACTTGGGTAAACTGTGTACTAAATGAAAACTGCATGCTCGAAGCATGGATCGGGAGTAAGTCACAATGAATTCTAAAAATTAAGATAGTATATCTTATGGAATTACCGTATGCTCAAAGCATGGATAAGTATCATAGTTGTTGGACTTCAAAGCATTGCTCAGGACAGATATTCTCTGTTGAGGCTTCTGCCTTAACTTTTCAGCAAGTAAATACCATATATATGTATTTGTTATATTCATTGTTGGATGTATTGTTGTACACATTATTGGATGTATGAAATGATGGGCCTATAAGGCCATACGGATGCGGATACAGATATGGATATGGACACGGATAAAAATACAGTTATAAATGTGTAATGTGATACAACACGGGTTATGCGATAGTCTTGAGCTACGCAGTGTGCGAGAGTGACCAGGTCCACCCTTATTTGGTAAGATGTACCATCACCCTGCGGGGATGGTAGGTAGATATCCGCGTGTTGCTCTGTGGGATGGGTGCACTTCTGGCTGCATATCGTACACTGGAGCTAAGACTGTTGCACTAGCTTGATTGATACAATGACCCATGAGGCCATATTGATACGAATACTGATATGAATATTGGACTATGATAATACACGGGATACGGGGGTAGTCTTAAGCTACGAAGTGTACGGGAGTCACTGGGTCCACGCTTATTTGGTAAGCTGTACCATCACCCTAAAGGGGATGGTAGGTAGATATTCCACGAGTTGCTCCGTGGGATGGGTGCACTTCTGGTTGCATATCGTGCACTAGAGCTAAGAATGTTGCACTAGTTTGATTGATGTTGCACTAATTGTCATAGAAGTGACCTGTGCCTTCAAGCCCTGACTGCCTGGCTTATTTGGGAGTTAAACTAGACTCCTTAGTATTAGTCCATCCTACACTATTAGATAGTCAAGTGACGCTTATCTTTTCTTAAGTATTACTACGTCTACCTATTTTCATCCCATTACCGGTTGGTCAAAACATTGTTAACCTGGTTGTCTTACTATTGGCATCCCATTGGTCAAAACATTGTTGCTACCATATGCCATGCCACAGTCTTTACTTTTACACTTGCACAGTCACCTTTACCTTAATCACCTTGCTTACTACACTTGAGAAGCCACCAGTACTTTACTTTTCGCTCGTATATGCATGTCTGTTCTTACATTACTTTGCACCTATTAGATCATCATTTGTTACTATATCATGTTCCATACTTTTGCATCACTTTATTTCTATTGCTAGAATTGTTGTGACTTACCTACGGTTCCATCTCTGTGGCACCGCAGACGACGTACATATGGAGGTAGATGCTCTTGAGTTAATAGCGCCAGATTTCGACCCTGAGACCGCAGCTTTCAGAGTCATTTTCAATTGTAATTCTTTCCTTCATGTATGTTTGTTGGAACAATTTCTATAATATGGATGTAATAATTGGACACTATTTGGGTATTTTTGTACATCTATGCATCGTGGCTATTTTATTTTCACTGGTTAACAGCAGGACTTGCGCAAATATCAAAAAAAAGTAACGGGCCCTGGGAACGGGTTGTTACAACTTTGGTAGCCCACGCAGGTTTGCGCTACCTACCTCGTGAACAATATAGCTAGATCAGGGTGTTCAGTATAAAATATTCAAATAGAACTCTCGAGTACAGCATGTCTCGAGTGTTTACCTGTATTGGATATACGGGTGAAACATCCTTATTACCATCTTCATTAGGTCTTCCTTGATTCCCATCATCTTTCTTTGAACTCTTAACCCTTACTTAGAAATTCGTGTTCCATTCTTTGAATATACCTTCCCTAGTAACCCTATTGCTAGCAATTAGAGTGATTTTGCTCACTCCATCAACATCACCTTTCCTTCAGTTGGTGATGGCCACTCGGTTGTCCTTCTTACCTTGGAGTATTTATAGTTGTACTTAGCTCGCCTGAACTCTATCTACGTCTATTTTAAGGCGGGTAGCGTCCGAATTTTTGATCACCGGAAGTTCAAATTCGACAACGGGAGCGAATCGAAGGACGCTCAGAAGTATTGGAGAATGAGATGAACCAAACCAAGACGTGTAAGCTGATGCCAGTACCTCTTCATCTTTCTTGAACCCGACTTCTTCTGAGCCCATCTTGACTTGACACTAGCTATAGAAGCTATCATGATGTCAATAGTAAGTATTTACAAACATCATCTCTTGTTTTCTTGATGCTACGGTATCACATTATATTTCATGCTATTAACAAATTATTTTCCTATATCATAATCATTCATCAAGCCTTCCTTTCGATCGTTAAATTGCTTAGGCGATTATCGGTCTTAAAAATTCCGAGGACGGAATTATTTTAAGGAGGGTAGGATGTAACGGCCTGTTTTCATCAAGACAACTATATACGCATTTAACATATTTTCAAATTTCTTTTAAACTATTTTATAATGGTTCGCCAGAAGTTTTACGATTTAAAAAATACTTATAAAAATATTTTGAAGTATCATACTAGTTATAAAGTATTTTAGTAAATTCGGATTTCATCAAATGCCTCTAAATAATCTGATATGTTCAATTATTACCATTTTAGGCTTAATGAATTTATTTTCTAGACAAACATCATCAAACATTCAATGATCATTTGGGGATCCCCATATTAATTTCGTAATTTTCTTATATCAAATCGACCTAGAACCCGTAAACCCGCCTTCCAAATGTTTTGGCCAAAAACTAGTATCTCTGTAACTCAAAACCCAAAATGGATCTCGTATTCGCGATTCTCGCGACGATACGATCCTGTGGGTATGTTTTCGTAATTTTTAGACACGTTTATTAGTAGGGACAAAATCGTAATTTCGTACTTTTACTAATTATGTTTTAACATTTTATTTAACCCTATTCACTTTTACAAATTAATTTTTACCACCCTAATTATTTTAACCTAACTGATTAGCAGCCCATGTGATCATGGCTGGGCTAATCCACGGTTAGTCAACAACTCCCAACTCCCCCTTTAATTACCCTAATTAATACCCCTAATACTTTAATAATTCTTAAAGTTATTTAAACCCATACTAATCCTTCCTCTTCCCCTGTCCCTAACTCACGTAACCCATCGCCTGTTCTCTGTCCTCTATTGCTCTCTCCCCCGTCCAAAGGCTAACACCCCCTTGTTATCTCTCGCTCACGAGCCCAACCACACAAACCCTTACACGCACACGGACAGTCTCTCTCTCTCTCTCTCTCTCTCTCTCTCTCTCTCTCTCTCTCTCTCTCTCCGCTCTCTCTCTCTCTCTCTCTCTCTCCCGCTCTCTCTCTCTCCCCCCCTCTCCCTCTCCCTCTCCCTCTCCATGCAACCCACCCACAGCTCTCCTCTCTCTTCCTCATCTTGCCTCGCCGCCCCAAAGCCACCCACGCTCTCCGCCTCTTCATGCTCAGCCCCCACTCTCGATGCTGACTTCGCACCCCCACCGGTCACCGCCACCCCGAGCAGCTCGAGAGCCGTAGCCCTCGCTCCTCCGCTACTCCTCTCACCGGTGACAACCCCCAGCCTTGTCGACCCACGCAAACTGCTCGGAGCTGTTCGAAGCGCCCACCGCTTCCTACCCCGAACGCCGTCTCTGTCGAAGCCGCTCCATCCGCCTCCGAAACGCCGCCCTGCCATCAACTCAGCCCGCATCCGCCGCCTGTCGCTTACCGCTCCGAGCAGCAGCGACAGCTGCTCCGTCTATCGAAGTCACCCGCCACTCCACCGAGCCTTATACCGATCCACCGAAGCCACAGCGCCTCCGGAGTCACCGCCGACCGCCGCTGCAGGTCGCCGGACCCTGCCGCCTCCTCGATCGCCGCCGGCAACGACGCGACACGCAAAGCCCACGCCTCCCATGCAGTCGACGAGCGAGGGTGAGAAAATACGAAAACGTATTTTGCTAAATGTGAAAACGTATTTTCATAATTCCGTATTTTATATAATATGGGTTTAATGGTCTAAAATTAATATTTAATAATATAGGGATCAGAAAAATATGAGACCAAGCCCAGAAAATCAGAAATAATATTCTGGACCTAATGGTACTAGTTTCATCTCAATCGGATGCTTAGTTTTTCCAGAATTAATTTTTAAGCCAAAAAGTTAAATAGGTTATTTTCATTCAAAAATTAGTAACTTGCTATTTTCACGTTGTTTCAGAGTGTTTTCTCACTACAAAAGCGTTGACTGTGGACTACCCGGTCAACGTGGTCAAGGGGCCGACTTGGGTCCCTCAGGTGTGTCGAGTCTGTGTCGACGCGACGTGAATCGGAGTTGCGGATGACGTGGAGAACGTCGGCTGGGCCGGATCTGGATCCTCGGCCACGAGGGGGGTGAGGGGAAGCCTCGACCCAGTGTGAGATGCTCGGCCTCGGACAGTCGGACGACGAAGGGTAGCCTCGGCGCCTCGTGAGCGGAGGGGAAGCCTCGGCTCGGACGAACGTGCTCGGCCTCGGTCGGTCGGACGACGAGGGGTAGCATCGGTCGTCTTGCTTGATACGTGGCTGGCGTAGGGCGTAGGGGAAGCCTCGGCCCGTGGATCTGACGTCCTCCTGTGCAGACGAGAGCACTCGTCAGGGGGGCCGGACCTTGGTTCCGGCCAAATCCCCTCCGATGCCTAAGTCAGACGATGATCTGAAAGGGGAGGCTCGGCAGAGACGGTTCGACTCGAGAGGAGAACGGAACGACGTCTACCGACGCGAGCGGAGGAGGAAGGAGATGAAATGGGGGAACTAGGTCGTTGATGGAGTACCTTAGGTTTTAGTTACCTGAGATGCGGTCCCCTTGTCTAGTCGTCCTTCTAGCCCTTTTATAGGCCTCCCATCATGATTGCCCATGACTCACGTCCCTCGTCCGCCCCCGATCATGCCCCCTCAATCCACCTCCCAATCGTCGCTCCCTGCGCCATGCCAGCATTTCCCCATAACGGCCATTAAGTGGTCGCGGGCCTGGGGGAACGGTTATCGCTGGAGTGGGCGAGTGACTTGCACGTTTTCGGGGCCGGGTCGGATCGTCGTTCGGGGACCCTCTGGGGGGCTTTGTTGGGCGAGCCTGATCTCACAGACGGGCTTTTGATCGGTAGCTGGGTTTCTGGCTGCATGTTCTTTCGGGCTTTGTTTGGTGGGCTTGGGCCTCCCGTGGCTTCGCTTAGTTGGTTGTGCCTTTGGGCCCATGTTGTTGGGCCTCCGCAAAACAGACGTATCAATTGCCCCCATCGGTGGGGCCGATCGACCTTGGCCGGATCGGTTCGACCGATGTGATGTCTGGGATTCCGAGTGGCGCATCAGTCGAGGCGCGGTCATAAATGAAGGTTATGATGAGGCGGACCGATTGGACTTCCCTTGGCGCCGATTTCAAAACGCCGCTGGCTCTTTGTGGCCTGCCACGCGTTCCTGTCAGGCGCTTCGAATTCGCCCCTGGGTCTTGTATATAAGATCCCCGGCTGCGTTGATCCTGACTTCTTCGCTCTTCCCTCTGTTCCACAAACTCGGAGTCTCCCGCCGTCTTCGTTTCCTTGTCTTCTCCAAATTAACAAAAAAGGTAACTCCTTTTCCATCTTCTTATTATGGCTGCTCTTAGGATAGGTGGCCCTGGCCAAGGGGCGAGGGATCCTCCTGAGTCCAGGCGGGGCGGGCCCCGATCTGTGGGATCCGGTTCCTCCTCAGGGAGCCGTTTCCTCCGAGATAAAGGGAAGGGGAAGCTCTTCCCAGACTATGCCAGCGATGATGTGGCGTCGGCTGCCGTGCGGCTTAATGTACCTCCGGTTGTCCTTAGAACGCCGTCGAGGACTTCTTTTCTAGCGGCTGCGGAGATCCGGGGAAAGTATCTCTGTTACCTGTAAGATGTTCGAGTCCCTTTCATCGACGAGCGGATCTGTCTTCCGAGGGGCAATGAAGTCGGCGTCTACGTCGAGATGTTCCGCCTGGGTCTTCGTTTCCTGCTCAATCCCTTCTTCATCCAAGTCATGGAGTACCTCATGATGCCCCTTTTCCAGTTCACCCCCTGTTCAATTGCGGTTCTGACGGGCTTTGTGATGCTCTGCTGTACTCGCGGTCTGGAGCCATCTCTCCCCCTTCTCTTCTACTTTTATCAGGTCCAGACAGTCGGTTCGGGGTCATGGTCGCACCTCCGAGCCCGCGCGGGGAGGGAATGCCTGATCGGGCTACCCCGCTGGTCGGGGAATTGGAGCTCGGATTATGTCTTCGTGGTCTTCCTGGAGGATGCCCAGATTTTGACAGGTTGGGGAGGGTCGGGTCGGCCTTGCCCAACGCTAACCCTCTCTGAGGCTGATCAGGCGGCCGTCACGCTGCTGTCGGCCCTCCCCTTGGAGGCGAAGTCTATCTGGCCTTTGCTGGATGACCTACTCCTGAAGGCCGTCTTGTGGTCTCTAGGTAGGTCGCTTTTTCAGTCCTGGATTGCCCCGTGGCTTACCCTGATTTCGGTTTCCCTTGCAGGGATGGCTGGTCGCGAGTTCACCGGCAATGTTGATGAGCTGATTCGTCGTGGAGCCGCTCGGAGGCGGGGTAGTACCTCAGGAAGTGCACCTCAGCAGACCGTTGAGGAGGAGGTGCGCCGAGCCAAGCCCGCCGTGGGCAAGGTGGTGGCCGCACCTCCCGCCTCTTCTTCTGGTAGTCTCCTCCCCGGGGGGGTCACAAGGGCCGGATCCGTCCCCCCCAGCCCAAGTGGCGGGGGGTAACGACGGGTCCGGGGCCGCTCCTCCTGCGCTTGGCGTGCCCCCACTTGTCCCCGAGGGTGGAGACGGCACGAGGGGGAAGCGCTCCCCTTTGGCGCTTGCCGAGCCTCACGGAGGGAAAAGGAGGAAGGAAGGTGCGGATCCCTCCAGTCCGGTGTGCTCCGTGCCCCCGGCAGCGACCGCCGGGGATCTTCCGGTGGCACTGACAACCACCCCCATCGCAGCGTCTCCGTCTCCATTACCGGGAATCGGTGCCCTGTTGGCGAGCAGCTCGGCCTCCCTCGAGGTCAACCCCGGTGGTTCGGTGTTTGTCGACCGAGCCCTGGCTCAGCAGTTCGCCGAGGGCTCCGTCCTCCCCTGGGACCGCAGTCTCCTCGAGAGGATCCCCGCCGACAAGGTGTCAGACTCCTTGGTCTGGATCCTTCAACAGGTTTGGCTCTCCTGCCGTCCTTTCCTTTCCTTCGCTCTCTTCTTTGGCTCATGTCTTGTTTTCAGGGTTCAACGCTCGCTGTTGAGTCGCAGCGTCGATGTCACGACCCGCTTCCCTAAAATGGAGGCGAGACGTGAAATGGTCCGCACGAGAGTGGAGCCGTGAAGCCCCAAACCCGATAAGCGTCAATAAAACATAAGCAGGTCCCTGTAACCACAACGGAGCAACAACAATAATAAAAGGAGTGACAGAAATAAAATTCTCATATCTCATAAATTGTCCAACATGAAAATAAGTTCAACATCCAGAAAAGCCACCAGGTTAAAAGAAAGAGTCTAAGGCCCAGAACAAGGCCAACAAAACAACAACGCCACAAAGTATAGGTGCTACGCACCGACAACAAAACAACAGTCTAAACAAAAGGAAAACCCAACGAAGACACTAGGACTGGTCCCCAGTGTCCACGTACTCCCCGTCAATCACAAGCTCGGGCTCGGCATCAGCGAACACCTCGTCCTCAACAAGGTACTCGGGCTCAGGATCTAACATGTGTCACCCAAAAGAGTAAAGGGGCACATGTCAGCAAGTCTAAAAGACTTGGGCAAGGAAACTGAAAGTAAGGCAACTAGCAACCTAGCAGTTTAGAATGCATGACATGGCAGTTATAACATGAGTGCACAAGCAAGACATGGTGAACAATAAGTACAAAAGAACAATTATTGGGACAAGACAAGAGTAGCCAAGCTACTAACAATCTCAATCAATTCATTATTCACGTTTCACTGTTGTTTGTAGATGTTTACGCCCTTCGGCTGAATGGTACAACATTCACGCTGATCAGCACTAAACACTACCCCACCCCAGAGTTTACGCCTTACAACTGCAGTTGCTGATCAGGCAGACCCTCAGTTGAATGACCGCTTAACTCTTACCCCATCCCACACGTAAACAAGCCAGGGTCCCTGTACATGAGCCCAGCAAGTGAGCCAGGGTTGCCCCGCACGGGAGCTTGTTTTCCAAGTTCACAATTCAATATCGAGCGTTGGGGTTAGCAACTCATTATGCTCGCTTCTGGTCACGAGCCAGGAAACACAAGTATTGTAGCGATGCTACGCAATCACGGGATCACTTAAAGAATGCAATGACATGACAATTAATTTGCGTACCGTTAATGGAAATTAAACATGACATGGTAATTGTGCAACATGATATATGTCGGAACTAGCTTCGTTGTCAAGCTAATTCCCCAATTTGCGCCTAGGCGAGTATCATTTCGTCGCCAAGCCTCTTTTACGCCTACAACGAGCAAAATGGCCTAAAACATGGCCCAAACCCTAAGTGGCAAGTTTCACTTGCCTAGCACCGGGGATGACGATCACGAAGGTTCGTCTCGCGGATGCTAATCTACGGGGAAATCGCTGTTATGGGGAAACAATCATCAAAACAACATTCATTCATTAGGGTTTCGTAAAAATACAAATAGGTAATGAAATTATCAAGAGATCGATTTCTTACCGTGAGGAAGCGGAAGAAACACTCCGGAGAACCTAGGGACCAGATCTGGAAACGAATGGAGAAGTTTGGAGAACTAGGGTTTTTGGGGGATTTTGGGGATTTGATGAGATTTGGGGAAGATGAGAGGTAGAATGTGTTGAGGGATGGTTTGGATGATGGAGGAGGAGCTTGGGATGAAGGAATAAAGGTTTGAGGAAGATGGGGGCTCAATGGGGGAGAAACTAGGGTTTTGGGTCGAGTGGAGGAAGAAGAAAACGTTTGGGAGGGGTTTAAATAGGAAGGGCTGGCGGCTGCCCAGAAATTAGGGTTTTAACACAGATTAGTCGGTCAAAGAGCAACCACTGACCGACTAGTTTGGCAACTAGTCGGTCGGTCGACCAACGCAGACCGACTAAGTGTAAACAGTAACTTCTGAACAAAAATAGGATTTGGATTTAGTCGGTCGATGAACAACTACTGACCCACTAGTTTGACATCTAGTCGGTCGGTGAACGTTCTTAGACCGACTAAGAGTGAACAGTATTGATACCAAAATTAAGTTGAAGAGTTAGTCGGTTAAAGAAGCATTGCTGACCGACTAGTTTGCAACCTAGTCGGTCAACCAACGTTCTTAGACCGACTAACGATAAACAGTAACTCCTGAGAAATTTAGAAATCCAACTAGTCGGTCCAAGAAGGATTGACGACCGACTGGATCGTCATCTAGTCGGTCGGTGCCCCTTCTTATACCGGCTAATAAGTACCAAAAGTTTCGATACGGAGCGCGGAGTTCCGGGATCGATCCTTAAGACTCCTAGGCTTGATCTAACAGTAAGATACGACTGTTATGAAGCCTGTCACGAATGACATACTTCGAAATCGACGATCCTAAGGAAGAAACGAGAAAACACGACGAAACGATCGAAAATGAAAGTTACGGAGACGAAAATCACACATGAGGAGAAAATCCACCAAAACATATATTATAATATAATAAATCCAGATACATGAAAACCAGTCGCTACATCCTCCCCAACATAAGAAAAATTCCGTCCTCGGAATTTCCAAACACTCACGTGTCCGGAAACAAAAGTGGGAAACGCTCTTGCATCTCATCCTCATTCTCCCAAGTAGACTCTCCAGGTGAGCCGTGTCGCCACATCACCCTCACAAGATTGACAATCTTGTTCCGAAGCGATTTCTGACGCCTGTCCAGAATCTGTACTGGATGCTGGTCATACGTCAAATCGGGGCGAACGGTAATCTCCGAGAAATCCACAGCATGAGATGGATAGTTAATGTATCGACGAAGCTGCGACACATGGAAAACATTGTGAACTCCTTCCAAAGATGGCGGCAAGGCCAAGCGATAAGCTACCTCGCCAACTTTCTCCAGAATGTCAAACGGTCCAATGTATCACGGGCTCAACTTCCCTCGCTTCCCAAAACGAATCACACCTCGATTCGGGAAAATCTTCAAGAACACATGGTCGCCCGGCTGAAACTCCAAAAGACGACGTTTAGCATCCGCCCAATGCTTAAAACAGTCCTGAGCAATTATCAACCTCTCCCGAATGTTCCTGACAATCTCCACAGCCTCCACAATCATCTCAGGTCCCAACAACTCCCGATCACCAACGTCATCCCAACTCAATGGCGATCGACATTTCCTCCCATAAAGAGCGGCGAAAGGCGCCATGCCAATACTCGCCTGGAAGCTGTTGTTGTAAGAAAACTCCACCAGATGCAGATGGTCCTCCCACGAACCCTTGAAATCCAACAGGCACGCCCTCATCATGTCTTCCAAAATCTGAATCGTCCTCTCGGACTGGCCATCCGTCTGCGGATGGTACGCCGTGCTGAAACTCAGACGCGTACCCAAACTCTTCTGCAAACTTGCCAGAACTGAGATGTGAACCTCGTGTCTCTGTCCGACACGATACTCACGGGGACTCTGTGAAGTCGCACAACCTCCTGCACGATTCACGTTACATCACTATCCAAACTAGGAAAAGGAAATAAAACGGAGAGTAAAAGAATTTTACCTCCATATATCTCCTCGCTAGCGCCTCAGTGGACTGTCCCACTCGGAACGGAATAAAGTGCGCGGATTTGGTCAATCGATCTACGATCACCCAAATCGCGTCATTCTGCTTCGGACTCCGAGGTAGTCCAGTCACGAAATCCATAGTGATGTGTTGCCATTTCCACTCCGGAATCGGAAGCGGTTGTAGCAACCCGGCCGCACGCTGATGCTCCGCCTTCACCTGCTGGCAAACCAAGCACTTGGCTACACTCCGAGCCACGCTTCTCTTCATACCACGCCACCAATAATTCAAACGAAGATCCTGGTACATCTTGGTGCCACCAGGATGCACAGAATATGGCGAACTGTGTGCCTCCACCATCAGCTCCTCTCTAATATCCCCAGCTGGCACACACAACCTGGCTCCAAACCTCAGCGAGCCATCCTCATGAATCAAAAAGTCAGTCCTCAGACCGGCTTCCACCTGCTCCCGAATCTTCACCAGCTTCGGATCCTCAGCCTGGCCAGCCTTAATCCGATCCACGATCGTCGACTGTACCTGCATGTACATCAACGATGAAGCCGCCCCAGGAAGAACAATCTCCACGCCAGACTTGCAAAAATCCTGCTGCAATCTCCACTGCGAGGTCAAAATCATCACCGCTGGAAGTCTACTCAGCGCATCAGGAACCACGTTCACCTTGCCAGGGTGAAACTGCAAATCAATATCATAATCCGCCATAAGCTCCAACCATCGACGTTGTCGCATGTTGAGCTCCTTTTGAGTAAAAATGTACTTCAAGCTTTTGTGATCGGTGAAAATCTTCACTTTCTCACTCAGCAGGAAGTGCCTCCAAATCTTAAGAGCAAACACAACGGCAGCCAAGTCCAAATCATGCGTCGGGTAATTCTTCTTATGAACCTTAAGCTGATGAGACGCATACGCCACAACATGTCCGTGCTGATGCAACACACAATCGAGACCCTTGCCAGAAGCATCGCAAAAGATCTCAAATCCACCGATGCGATCAGGCACAACAAGAATAGGGGCAGTCGTCAACCTCATCTTCAGAACACCAAAAGCATTCTCACAATCACCCGACCAAACAAAAGGCACATCCTTCTGCGTCAACCTGGTCATCGGCTCGACAATACGGGAAAAGTCCTTAATGAATCGCCGATAGTAACCAGCAAGTCCAAGGAAACTCCGAATCTCAGACGCAGACGACGGAACAGGCCACTCTCTGATGGCCCTAATCTTCTCGGGATCCACTGAAATACCGTCTCCAGTCACCACATGCCCGAGAAAATCAACTCTATCCAGCCAAAACTCGCACTTCGAAAACTTAGCATACAAACGATGCTTCCTCAAGATCTCCAATACCGTCCTCAAGTGCGATGCATGCTCTTCCTCCGACTTCGAATAGATCAGAATGTCGTCAATAAAGATAATAACAAACTTATCCAAAAAGTCGTAGAAAATCAGGTTCATCAGGTTCATGAAAACTGCGGGCGCGTTAGTTACACCGAAAGGTATAACCACAAACTCATAGTGTCCATACTTCGTCCTGAACGCTGTCTTCGGAACATCTCCCTTCTTCACCTTCAACTGATGGTAACCACTCCTCAAATCCAACTTAGAAAACACCCTCGAACCTCCAAGCTGATCAAAAATATCATCGATGCAAGGCAACGAGTATTTATTCTTAAGGGTCATCGCATTCAACTCCCGATAGTCCACGCACATGCGACGCGAACCATCCTTCTTCTTCACTAGCAGCACCGGTGCTCCCCACGGAGACACACTAGGATTGATATAACCCTTCTGCAAGAGCTCATCCAACTGCTTCCGCAACTCTTCCAATTTAGCGGGTGCCATACGATACGGCGCCTTCGAAATCGGCTGCGCACCTGAAATAAGATCGATAGAAAATTCTAGAGCTCGATCAGGTGGCAAACCAGACATCTCCTCGGGGAAGACGTCGCCAAAATCACGCACCACAGCTGGCCACTCCAGCTCCATCTGCAAAGCCACAACCTCCACCGGCCTGGCCCGAAATCTGACAGGACCAAGCGAACTGCTACCACGATTGAACTCAAATACTGGATGTCCGGGAATCTCGAACACCACCTTCTTCCTCCGACAGTCGATCGTAGCATAGAAGCTCGCAAGCCAGTCCATCCCAAGAACTGCATCATAGTTGATGATGTCGTGGACAATGAAATCAGCGAAAAGCTCATGTCCACAGACCACCAACGAGCAAGAATTGCAACCACGATGCATCGAGACCATGCCATTCCCTGTAACGATATTCCAACTCTTGGGAAGAGGGGACATTGACAAGGAATGCCTCTCCATGAAGCTCCGAGAAATAATGCACATCGATGCACCAGAGTCAAAGAGGACTCGTGCAGGAAATGTGCACACCAAAACCACACCTAACAAGCAATTAACAATCAAACCCTAGTCTAGCAAACAACCATGTTCAAGCAAACAACACAATCTAACAATCAAAACCAGCTAGGAAAGTAACAGCTAGATTGAGGATTACCTGCGATAACCTCATCCACAGCCTCGCTCTCCACAGCGGTCATCAGAAAAGCCTGCCTCCTCGGCGGAACAGCCTGCTGAAAAGCCTGCCTCTGTGGAACAAGAGCTGCTCCACGACCAGCAGGAATAGACGCTCGCTGCTGCAACTGCTGCAACAGGTGCCCTCCGCAGCGGACCCGCATGCCGACAATCCCTCGCGACATGGGAAGCTTCACCACAAACCAGACACTGGCCCAAAAACTTCCGACACTGATCCTTGATGTGGCCAGGCTTGCCGCAGAAATGGCAAGTCTTCAGAATAGGCCCTCCTGGCCTCTTAAACTGAGCTGGCTGATTAGGCTTGAAACCAGGCCTAACCACCGCTCTGGCCTGCTCCATAGGCCTCTTCCCAGCACCAACAATAGACCCCCTCCTCTCACTCAGGTTCAGCTCCTGCCTCCTGGCAGCGACCAAAACCTTCTGATAAGAGTCCAGATCGGAGGAAGACACAAAACTCTGGAGCTCCAAAGCAAGTCCCTGCAGGAACCTCTGAGCCCTCTCATCAGCATCCTGCACCATCTTCGGTGCGAACCGACTCAGCCTAGTGAACTCTTGGTGGTACTGGTCCACCGTCAAGCTCCCTTGCTTAAGATCAATGAAACGCTGCAGCATCTCCTTCTTCGCAGCCTTCGGAAAGAATTCCTCATCAAACCTGGACTTAAAGGTAACCCAAGCTATTGGCTCCACCAACATCTTCTCTTCTGCATCCCACCAATTCCGAGCATTATCCTTGAGTTGCCTCTTCGCCAAATCAACCCATCCAGCCGGGGTGATCTTGGCCATCTTCAGATTGTCCTCGATGTTCTGAATCCACTCATCGACAGCCAGAGGACCCTCAGACCCATCGAAATATGCGGGACCCAGCTCCCGAAATTGCTTCGCTCCCGGCTCAGAGCGAGGGGCATCCGGAAGAGCTCGGGCAGCTCGAGCAAGTGGAGCATTCTGGACTTGCAGGAGCACGCCCTGCTGCACTTGCATCATCTGGAGCATCATCCGCATCATCTCACCATTGGTGGGTTCCCGCTCATGCTCCTCATCATGAGGGAGCGCACCACTACCCCCACCACGGGTGAATCGTCTTCCTGGCATCTAGTGACACAGAAAACGAAGCAGATTAGACTCATAGCTTAGGACTCGGACGTCGAACTTAGTTTATTGGACATTCTAATATTATTATCGCTATTCCGATAATCGCAGTTACAGAAGGACCTGCATGGGCCACCAACAAAACCTGTCACGACCCACTTCCCTAAAATGGAGGCGAGACGTGAAAAGGTCCGCACGAGAATGGAGCCGTGAAGCCCCAAACTCGATAAGCATCAATAAAACATAAGCAGGTCCCTGTAACCACAACGGAGCAACAATAATAATAAAAGGAGAGACGGAAATAAAATTCTCATATCTCATAAATTGTCCAACATGAAAATAAGTTCAACATCCAGAAAAGCCACCATGCTAAAAGAAAGAGTCTAAGGCCCAGAACAATGCCAACAAAACAACAACGCCACAAAGTATAGGTGCTACGCACCGACAACAAAACAGCAGTCTAAACAAAAGGAAAACACAACGAAGACACTAGGACTGGTCCCCAGTGTCCACGTACTCCCCGTCAATCACAAGCTCGGGCTCAGCGTCAACGAACACCTAGTCCTCAACAAGGTACTCGGGCTCAGGATCTAACATGTGTCACCCAAAAGAGTAAAGGGGCACATGTCAGCAAGTCTAAAAGACTTGGGCAAGGAAACTGAAAGTAAGGCAACTAGCAATCTAGCAGTTTAGAATGCATGACATGGCAGTTATAACATGAGTGCACAAGCAAGACATGGTGAACAATAAGTACAAAAGAACAATTATCGGGACAAGACAAGAGTAGCCAAGCTACTAACAATCTCAATCAATTCATTATTCACGTTTCACTGTTGTTTGTAGATGTTTACGCCCTTCGGCTGAATGGTACAACATTCACGCTGATCGGCACTAAACACTACCCCACCTCAGAGTTTACGCCTTACAACTGCAGTTGCTGATCAGGCAGACCCTCAGTTGAATGACCGCTTAACTCTTACCCCATCCCACACGTAAACAAGCCAGGGTCCCTGTACATGAGCCCAGCAAGTGAGCCAGGGTTGCCCCGCACGGGAGCTTGTTTTCCAAGTTCACAATTCAATATCGAGCGTTGGGGTTAGCAACTCATTATGCTCGCTTCTGGTCACTAGCCAGGAAACACAAGTATTGTAGCGATGCTACGCAATCACGGGATCACTTAAAGAATGCAATGACATGATAATTAATTTGTGTACCGTTAATGGAAATTAAACATGACATGGTAATTGTGCAACATGATATATGTCGGAACTAGCTTCGTTGTCAAGCTAGTTCCCCAATTTGCGCCTAGGCGAGTATCATTTCGTCGCCAAGCCTACTTTACGCCTACAACGAGCAAAATGGCCTAAAACATGGCCCAAACCCTAAGTGGCAAGTTTCACTTGCCTAGCACCGGGGATGACGATCACGAAGGTTCGTCTCGCGGATGCTAATCTATGGGGAAATCGCTGTTATGGGGAAACAATCATCAAAACAACATTCATTCATTAGGGGTTCGTAAAAATACAAATAGGTAATGAAATCATCAAGAGATCGATTTCTTACCGTGAGGAAGCGGAAGAAACACTCCGGAGAACCTAGGGACCAGATCTGGAAACGAATGGAGAAGTTTGGAGAACTAGGGTTTTTGGGGGATTTTGGGGATTTGATGAGATTTGGGGAAGATGAGAGGTAGAATGTGTTGAGGGATGGTTTGGATGATGGAGGAGGAGCTTGGGATGAAGGAATAAGGGTTTGAGGAAGATGGGGGCTCAATGGGGGAGAAACTAGGGTTTTGGGTCGAGCGGAGGAAGAAGAAAACGTTTGGGAGGGGTTTAAATAGGATGGGCTGTGGCCGGCGCCCCCGCCGTATGCGGTGATGGGCGCGGTGTCGTTTACCGCAAGTGCACGGTTAGTGTAGGGTGCGGGAATATCGAACTCAGGGAGG
Source organism: Scilla litardierei (assembly GCA_030789695.1). Classification (NCBI taxonomy): domain Eukaryota; kingdom Viridiplantae; phylum Streptophyta; class Magnoliopsida; order Asparagales; family Asparagaceae; genus Scilla; species Scilla litardierei. The sequence continues at coordinate 121,176,860 of CM061135.1, read as the reverse complement.
CGAGGTTGTGCTTGGGTCAGGTAGGACCTAAATCACCCCGAGGGGCGAGCTAGACCGAATCGGTAAATGGTTGTCACTGAAAGGAAATAAAGGGTATGAACAACAAGAAAGAAAACCCGGGACTTTGGTTTCCAACCCGACGAGAGACTCTCGCCGATACGGCCTACGGGTATGGATAGCGATCGGGATTAGGGTCTAATGGTGAGACGTTGCCTCTGAAAGTGGTACCGGCGTCCCATGGGCCCGATATTCCGGTCGGTGCCCAGGATGATACACCGGACTTCCCTGATTCGATCAGTGGGCACTCCCGTGTCCATTAACACTGATCGATCTCGGGAGCACTAAGCCCGCAACGATAACTCCCAACGTCTCATCCTGCCGCTCCCGCATGCTAGGATTCGACGTCTACGCTATGGGTGTGAGCTATGGCTAGGGAGTCAACCGCCAAGTTTATTCCCCTTTGGCCCAACGGTCAAAGGCGGTCTTTTTCCTGCCGATGACAATGAAACACCCCGCGTAACCGTTAGATTTCTATTCCCTATCGATTTCCTAACCCTATGGACGCATCGGGAAGAGCCCCCGGAGGGGTTTCCACCAAAATCCCAGATTTGGGAACTACTCACAAAAATCCATGAAAAAGCGATCTAAATACAAATTAACCGTTGGAATCATAATCGGACAATTGCAATGCAGAAGTAATAGAGTAGATAAGACAATACTAAAATTTGAGAAAGATCTGAAAACTTACAAAAGATTAACAATTACAGCCGTCACAAAAGTGAGAAAACAGTAAAAAACTAGCAGCTCCCGTTTCTGGAACCCTAGGGGTTCTATTTATAGACTTTCGCATCAACCGATCGGTTGACAAGTCAACCGATCGGTTGATCCGTTACAAAATAATAACAAAAAACGGCGAGCTTTCACCCGATCACATGAACCGGTCGGGTGAGTTCTTGAGTGACCGGTTGGATCTTGGAGCAGTCGGGTGAACCGATCGGTTTGGCGCCCGTGTCTTCAGCTCTTCATCTTCAGCTACAGATGAACCGATCGGGTGAGAGTCACCCGATCGGTTGGCGTTTTGCTCGAGAAAACAGAGAACAGCCCCCCGCTGAACCGGTCTGTGAACCGGTCGGGTGACTTCCTTATGAGCTGCGGCAGAGACCGGGTGGTGCACGCGTGCATCACCCGATCGGTTGGAGACGACCAACCGATCGGGTGAGGGGCTGAAAGATGAATTCTTCGACGTTTGACCCCCTGGATCACGCGTGACTTCTCCCGTTGCTCTGGGGACTTGGGATATCATCGTTAAACGTCCCCTACGTGGTCAATCCCCTGCAATCATGGATAAACAAAGAAAAGTGAAAGAAAACGAGAAAATACACGAAAACGAATAAAAGACGGCGGAAAAACACGGAGAAACACAAAAGAAAACGTGCGTGAATATATGAAATATAAACGCACGTCAAAATCCCCCAAGCTGAACTCTTCCTCTTCCTCGAGGAAGACGAGTGAGAGTAGGAGCTCGGAAGGGAAAAATAGAGAGGAAGAAAGAAAAAGAAAACTCTAAATCCTAGATCGTCCATCAGAGCCACCAAAATCAAAAACGACACACCAAGCAAGCAAACGCCAAATCACACCACTAAACCTAGGAAAACGAGTCCAAATAAGTGACGTGGGCCCACGCGGTAAAGCGCGAGTGAGTGTGGTCGTGTGCTAGCAAATGGTGTCGCTTTCTACAATGTGCTATGAGGCTCGATATACACAAATCCAAGATATGACCCAAATATCGATTCGAATTGAATTAAGCGGCGAATATAAGTTCAAGCATGCATGAGAAGAGTAAGAATAGAAGCGTATCAACCATCGGGGACTCCACAACTAGGGTTAAGGAAATCACGTCACTATAGCCTAGATACTAGCTAAAAAGTTCCTAAGCCAAGTGTTTTCGATAACGATGGGGGTTGAGATGATGTGGAGTAGAACACTCGGTGCAAATTCTCGCCTTCCCTTTATTCTCGGCAAGCAGGAAAAATATTCACACGGAAATTTTTTTTGGGTTTTGGGCATTTGTATTTTTTTTTGGCTTTTTGGCTATACAAAATTTTTCTTTTTCTCTCATTTTGGGCTTTTCTTTTCCTTTTTTCTATATTTTTTTGGATTTTTAGGTTTTTGGCTATACACATGTGCACTCTCCCAAGTGGGAGAACGGTACACGACGAGGGGATTTGCACCAAGTAAAACAAAAAAGAAGTCGAAATCTGAACACTCGGGCAAAGGAAACTATTCTCGCTAAATAGAGCATAGGCTAAGTGGGTTATCCTAGTCCTTAATTGTGGAATCCCGACGCATGTGAATTGAAATATACGATATAAATATAGTATGCATATAGTAGAAACAAATATCGCATATTCAAATCGAAGCATGATAATCTAGGGGTCATTCCTGGACAGGTATATAAAGTAAAATCACAAAGCAGAAGCACACCAAATAGCTAGGCACGACGCACGACTCACAAGAAAGCTGAGTGGACCCACGATGCGTGAAATGCAAGCGGACTCGAAATCCTAGGGTTAGTGAGTGTGATTATCGATGCAATGCTAGGTGTGTGTGACTTTGTGGCGATCCATCATAGGATTCATCTCTAGGAGAAAGAGCTAAAAAGAAGAAAAGAAAAAAATAAAAGCACGATGAAAACGACACAAAAAACGAAAAAGAAGGACTCAAACGACGCACACAGTGCGACTCCCCCAAGCTGAAGTTTGCATTGCCCTCAATGCAATATGAGTGAGTACGGGAGGGCAATGAAAATGGGGGGGAATACGCACTGACACAAAAAGAAATGAAAACAAGGAAATCACATAGATGAAACTGAAAATGAAAGAAAGATCAAAATCAAAATCAAACAACACGAAAAAATAAAAATAAAAACACACGACACGACATTCAAAAAATGAAAAACAAGCACACACACAAAAATGAGAAAAACAAACAAAACACGACAGCACACCAAAATAGACGTCCCCCAAGCTAGACGTGACAGTGCTAGCGAAATGATATGGTCGATAAAATGCAGAGATATGCAAGGGGGAGTCAAAAACAAAAGAGGTGAAATCAGAAAGCAGGAGAAGGTGAGTCCTCCTCCTCCTCAGAAGAGGGTGTGGATGGGTGGTCGGGGGAGGCTGGGGTGTGCGGAGGAGTGGGGAACGAGGCGGAGGAATAGGGGCAGCGGTGGTGTGAACAATGGGAGGAGTGTCGGTGGTGGTGGGTGGTGGTGGTAGGAAGGCGATCACGGCGGTGGTGAGAGGAATAGAAATGGAGGAAGAAGATGCGGTGGTGACGGTAGTGGGAGGTGGTGGGAGGGATCGGGAGCGCACCGGCAATTTCCTCCGGCGCACGTATGGAGTGACGGAGGAGGGAGGAGGTAGCGTGGGTGTGGTGGAAGTGGTCGGGAGGGGTGAAGTGGATGCCGGGATGGGATTAGAAGAGGGAGGAGAAGAATGTGGTGAGGGGGGTGATGGATGTGGGGATGTGTGGGTGGGTGGGGGAGAAGATCGCCGGGTTGGTGAAGGTGGAGGTGGTGCAGGTGGAGGTGGTCCGTGGATATGAGTGAGAAGGCGAAGAATGGCAGCCACGTTCCTCTCAAGTGCGAGGAAACTTGGGTGAGTAAGAAAGGAGGATGGTGATGGGTCCGAGGAAGCAGAGGACATGGCGAGCTCACGAAGGGCAGCGACCTCCCTCTCAAGACCTAGACGGGCAGATACCTGACGGCGACCAAAAGATGCAGACTGACGCGAGGCAGAGGTGGTGCCGCCAGGTAAGGTCGAAGAGGTGCCTGCGGCAGTGGTCATGCCGGTACAGGAGACAAGGCCAGAAATGGCCGCAAGGAGGTGCTCAGACGTGATCGGTCCCGGAGCAGAAACAGGACGACTCGGGCCAGCCCCTAAATCTCCCCCAGACGCAGGGATATCCTGCTTGCCTAAGTGGACGACAGGGGATGGTGGTCTGCGTGCGTCTGCGGGAAGGAAAGGAAGATTCAACCCCGCTAAGAAGTCGGAATCAGGAGGGAAGGTCCAATCTCCCACGAGAGCAATGGTCATGCGAGCGGGGTTGGGCAGAATGGTGTAAGGGGCTGGGGGGTGGCCATAATTAAAGATGAAGCGGCCATCTGAGTGGGGTCTAATCATGTGGATGTGCCGCATGACATCAATATCAAGCTGTGAGGGTCCTGCGGCAGCAGGAAGATTATTGGGGATGGTAATATTGAATTGGGCGTGAGAGCAGATGATCGTGATGATGCCCCCGCAACAAAACTTCCCCTTACCGGCCCGGCTGATCTTGAGTAGCTTGTAAACAAGCCAATCGCTGCCATGGATGGGGACGGTAAGGGCCCTAAAGCTAATGCCATCATCATCCCGGACAAAAGGAAAAGTCATGGCCCAAAGGATAAAAAGGTCAGGGATAGTCACGGTGCCGGACTCGTCCCTAGGAAAAAATGCAGATGAAATGATCCTGTGGGCCAAACGAAACACGGGATGAATGATGGAGGAGGCCTTGGCTCTTCCTCGAGGATAGTCACGGATCATTTTGAGGCGGAACCAGAATTGATCGACATCAAACTCGGGCGTGTACCCGTAGTGTCGGATGGAATCATCCCCGAGATTGGGGAAACCAAATATATCGTTAATCGTGTTCAGATTTGTGGTGACACTAGGGTTACGCACCCTGAATTTAATGATCGACCCGGACTCCCAAACAAGTGTAGAGAGAAATTCGAGTGTGAGTGCCGGGTAGGATATGGCAGATGCATTAAGAAAGGCCAACCATCCTAAGTTAGCGAAAAGAGATTCGACCTCGGTGTACACACCGAGATCGACAATTGTTCGTGTGTGCGGAAACTTAGTAGATAGATGCCCTCGAGCATCGAGCCTACGGTAAAAATTTTTGTGCTCCGGGTTCCAAAAGATATACCCATGCGGGCCCAACATTGGGTCCACAGGGGGGATAACAGGCGGGGGAGGGCCAAGTGTAAGTGCTCGTGTACGGGAAGGGGGGCGTGTTTGTTTTCGTCTCTTTCGAGACGGCTCCTCCTCCCTTATAATTCCCTTCCCTTTGTCCTTATCATTGGCCATATGTGAGTGTGAGTGTATGAATGAGTGCGAAAAACAGTGGATGCACACTAACACAAGCAAACGAGCAAGCACAATCTATAGGGCAAATATATAAATATAAGCTTAGGAGCGAGTGTACCCAAGCGGAATGGCGGAGCTTGCTCATAGACATCCCCACACTGTTCAACGAGAGTAGCATGGAGCCGCGGCGATCTCCTCCGGTAAGAATTTTCGAAATGGGGTTGGTTGGGGGGAAATTAGGTCAGAAATTTGAAATGGAAGGAGAGAGAGGGTGTAGATGATGGAGGGATTGATGGAGGAGGTGGAGAGAGGGAGTAATAGAGGAGTAGAGGACGTGGGGGAGTGAGAATCGGTCATTGGGGAGGAGGGGAAGGTGAAACGATGGCGGTTTTTGCGATCGGGCGAGGATGAAAACGAGCGGGTGTCGGGGGGTTTATATAGGGTTTTAAGTCGAACCGATCGGGTGACTTGTCACCCGATCGATTGACGGTTAGGTCGAAATACTTGCCGAAGAAATGCTACAGGCGAACCGGTCGGTTGACTTGTCAACCGATCGGTTGGCCGCACCACTCATTTTCCCGAGAACTTAGGGTTGCTCACCCGGTCGCGTCAACCGATCGCGCTCGAACTCAACCGATCGGTTGATATTCCCCAAAAATTTCCGAGAGTTCTCCCCAGCTCACCCGGTCTGCCACCCGGTCTCTTCATTACTCAACCGATCGGGTCATTTGGGGACAGATCTCGGCATGTATCTGATACATCCCAACCGATCGGGTGAGTTATCAACCGATCGGTTGGGGCTTGTTTCCTGCAAAAAGCAACAGATTTGTCTAAGTCCCCGAACGGATGTTCTCGCGGCTGATTTTATTTATAAAAATGGATAAAATAAAGTGAAAAAATAACGCTAAAAATGGGGAAAAAGTTTAGAACATGGGTTGCCTCCCATGAAGCGCACTTGTTTAACGTCGTTGGCTCGACGCCCGCAAGAGATGATCATGGTGGTTGATACGGGTGATGCCCGAAGTTCGGCATCTCTTTCTCATTGGAGCTGAAAGCACTTGGAGTAGTCAGCGGCTGGAAAAATACTTGCTCGACTACCCTCCCCTTGTTCTTGGGATCCGGGGGCTTTTCTTTCGTGTTGACGCTTTCCGCCATCTTCTTTAGGATCCGGAGCTCGTCTTTAGTGAGGTCCATGGGCTCTTTCCCCGTTCTTCTCGCAGGAGGATCCTTGGGGAACCCGGGAGGGGTCGTTCTCGCTGCACTCGCTTTTCCAGCAGCTTCTTTGTTCTTGGGGCCGTCTCCATCTTCTAAATCCCCCAAGTCATCGGGGGGGGGGGGGGGGGGGTTTCTCAAGAGAATCTCCCATGAGCTCTCTTCAGCGGCCCTTTCTTCTTCTACCTCAAGCAAATTACACCGAGGGTCATCAGGGGGATCGGGGTGCTTCATGGACAACCCCAGATCAAACTCAACTTTTACTCCGCTGACGTTTAAAGAGAGTTTTCCGTTCTTCACATCTATTAAAACGCCAGCAGTGGCCATGAAAGGCCGTCCCAGGATGATGGGGGTGTGTGCATCCTCAGGCATGTCCATGACTACAAAGTCTACCGGCACATGCACCCCTCTTACATTAACGGGGAGGTCATCCACAACTCCCACCGGATATTTGACCGACCGGTCAGCTAGTTGTAGGGTCATACCGGTGGGCTCCAAATCACCCATTCATATCCTTCTGTACATCGACAAGGGCATCAAACTAACACTCGCTCCGAGATCGACGAGTGCACGATGAATCTTCACTGCCCCGATCGTGCAAGGAATAGAGAAGCTCCCCGGGTCCTTGAGTTTCGGCGGATTTGCCCTCTGAATAAGAGCGCTACATTCCGCCGTCAGCACTACTTTCTCCTTTCTAGACCCTCTAGTCACCAAATCTTTCAGGAATTTTGCATAGGAGGGGATTGTTTCGATTGCTTCTAGGAAGGGGATTTGCAGGCTTAGGTCCTTGACCATGGCGAAGAACTTGCCATATTTCTCATCAATCTTGGCCTGAGCTAACCGTTGTGGAAATGGCACAACGGGTTTGAACACTTTCGGGCTCCCTTCCTCCATCTTCTTCTTCTCTTCTTCAGAGACTCCCTCTGGAGTCATAGGATTTGATGACGAAGCACCGGCGTCGTTTGATTTTTCGATCGGCCTCTCAACGACCGATGGTGTTTCCGGTTTGCTAGGGGGCACTCTAGTAGGAATTTGTGTCCCGCTTCTCAGAACGATAGCGGACACATTCACGTGCTCGTGCACGAGTGCCGATGTTTGGGTTGCTCTCCTCGGGTTCACCTCCGATTGTGGCGGTAATTGGTTCTGTGACCTTGAAAGGTTCACCACTTGTAACCCCAGCTGGGTTACTTGGTCCGTGAGGGTCCGCTGACCCATTTCCAGCTTTTGATTGATCTTCTCCTGGTTGGTAATATATTGAGTCAAGAGAGACTCAACCGGAGAGACGGCCCTCTGTTGGCCACACTGCTGCTGCTGCTGGAATGGCTGCTGATTCCTGGGGGCATAAAATTGTTGCTGAGGTTGTTGCTGAAAGGGTTGCTGCTGAAATGGTTGCTGCTGAACCTGGCTCTGCTGTGGCCTAGCCGGCTGATATGTTTGTTGCTGCGGCTGCTGAGGCGGCGAGGGCTGAAATGGTGGCCGGTAACTGAAGTTTGGATGGTTCAGGTTGTTTGGAGAGTAGGCCGGGTTGGAATTTGTCCTTGGCAGATACGGCGCATTTCCCGTAGGGTTGTAAAATAGTGCGCTCGCCTGATCCAACGGTGGTGAGATGTCACCACCGTCGAATTCCCCAAAGAATTCAGACTCTACTGCAGAAATTTGCTGTGTACCGGCCCCACCGGCTCCTACCATTAGTGCGGAGATCTGGGTCGAAAGCAAGTCAAACTTGCTTGAAAGTTTGTCGACATCCTCGACTCTGTGTATACCCCCGGATCTTGGTGTGGCTCTCTCGTCACACCACCGCTCATTGTTGGATGCCATATTTTCCAGAATATGTCCGGCATCTTCCTCGCTCCTAGACATGAAGGAACCCCCAGCCGCGGCGTCCATAGAGGATTTCAGGTCATCCCTCAACCCATTGTAGAACAGATTAATAATCTGCCACTTCGGAAGCTCATGGTGAGGGCATCTTCTTTGCATTTCTTTATATCTCGTCCAAGCTTCATGCAAGGACTCGTGGCTGGCCTGGGAGAAGGAGGAGATCTCACTCCTCAACTTCATGGTCTTCCCCGAAGGAAAGAACTTCGTCAGAAAAGCGTTGGAGAGCTTCTCCCAGGTGTTGAAAGTGTTGGGGTCCTTCCCCCTTAGCCATTGCTTGGCTTTGTCTCACAAAGAGAAGGGGAACAGCTTCAGACGGATAGCCTCTGTTGTGACACCATTGATCCGGAAGGTGTCACACTTCTCCAAGAAGGAGTCTAGCTGCTCGATCGGGCTCTCCATGGGTGCACCCGCAAACTGGTCCTGCTGGATCCATGTAACTAGAGATGCTTCAGCTCAAAGCTTTGGGCCGCAATAGCTGGAGATCGGATGGCGGAAGTCGACTCGATAGATGGCATCGAGTACTCCAACAGAGACTTGTGAGGTGGGGTGTTCTCCTCCATGGATTCGGGATCTTCTCTTCTTCGCTTCTCGGCGGCCAAACGCCTAAGGGTGGCGTTAATCTCTGGATCGAGGGGAATCAAGTCGTCAAGACTCCTTGAACTCCTGCGCATGAAAAACAACAAACACCCGTGAAGCGACAAGAGGGAAAGAAACAGGTAAAATAAGAAATAAAAATAAGAAAAATACAACAGAAAAAGGAGAATGCGAAAATTATCGCGAGGTAGGCATGTGAGCTAGACACGAGGGTTCAAGAGATCCTAAAATAACAAGCACGTTGCCTCCCCGGCAACGGCGCCATAAACTTGGCCGGCGCCCCCGTCGTATGCGGTGATGGGCGCGGTGTCGTTTACCGCAAGTGCACGGTTAGTGTAGGGTGCGAAAATATCGAACTCAGGGAGGCGAGGTTGTGCTTGGGTCAGGTAGGACCTAAATCACCCCGAGGAGCGAGCTAGCCCGAATCGGTAAATGGTTGTCACTGAAAGGAAATAAAGGGTATGAACAACAAGAAAGAAAACCCGGGACTTTAGTTTCCAACCCGACGAGAGACTCTCACCGATACGGCCTACGGGTATTGATAGCGATCGGGATTAGGGTCTAATGGTGAGACGTTGCCTCTGAAAGTGGTACCGGCGTCCCATGGGCCCGATATTCTGGTCGGTGCCCAGGATGATACACCGGACTTCCCGGATTCGATCAGTGGGCACTCCCGTGTCCATTAACACTGATCGATCCCGGGAGCACTAATCCCACAACGATAACTCCCAACGTCTCATCCTGCCGCTCCCACGTGCTAGGATTCGACGTCTACGCTATGGGTGTGAGCTATGGCTAGGGAGTCAACCGCCAAGTTTATTCCCCCTTGGCCCAACGGTCAAAGGCGGTCTTTTTCCCGCCGATGACAATGAAACACCATGCGTAACCGTTAGATTCCTATTCCCTATCGATTTCCTAACCCTATGGACGCATCGGGAAGAGCCCCCGGAGGGGTTTCCACCAAAATCCCAGATTTGGGAACTACTCACAAAAATCCATGAAAAAGCGATCTAAATAAAAATTAACCGTTGGAATCATAATCGGACAATTGCAATGCGGAAGTAATAGAGTAGATAAGACAATACTAAAATTTGAGAAAGATCTGAAAACTTACAAAAGAGTAACAATTACAGCCGTCACAAAGTGAGAAAACAGTAAAAAAACTAGCAGCTCCCGTTTCTGGAACCCTAGGGGTTCTATTTATAGACTTTCGCATCAACCGATCGGTTGACAAGTCAACCGATCGGTTGATCCGTTACAAAATAATAACAGAAAACGGCGAGCTTTCACCCGATCACATGAACCGGTCGGGTGAGTTCTTGAGTGACCGGTTGGATCTTGGAGCAGTCTGGTGAACCGATCGGTTTGGCGCCCGTGTCTTCAGCTCTTCATCTTCAGCTACAGATGAACCGATTGGGTGAGAGTCACCCGATCGGTTGGCATTTTGCTCGAGAAAACAGAGAACAGCCCCCCGCTGAACCAGTTTGTGAACCGGTCGGGTGACTTCCTTATGAGCTGTGGCAGAGACCGGGTGGTGCACGCGTGCATCACCTGATCGGTTGGAGACGACCAACCGACCGGGTGAGGGGCTGAAAGATGAATTCTTCGACGTTTCACCCCCTGGATCATGCGTGACTTCTCCCGTTGCTCCGGGGACTTGGGATATCATCGTTAAACGTCCCCTACGTGGTCAATCCCCTGCAATCATGGATAAACAAAGAAAAGTGAAAGAAAACGAGAAAATACACGAAAACGAATAAAAGACGGCGGAAAAACACGGAGAAACACAAAAGAAAACGTGCGTGAATATATGAAATATAAACGCACGTCAGGCTGGCGGCTGCCCAGAAATTAGGGTTTCAACACAGATTAGTCGGTCAAAGAGCAACCACTGACCGACTAGTTTGGCAACTAGTCGGTCGGTCGACAAACGCAGACCGACTAAGTGTAAACAGTAACTTCTGAATGAAAATAGGATTTGGATTTAGTCGGTCGATGAACAACTACTGACCGACTAGTTTGACATCTAGTCGGTCGGTGAACGTTCTTAGACCGACTAAGAGTGAACAGTATTGATACCAAAATTAAGTTGAAGAGTTAGTCGGTTAAAGAAGCATTGTTGACCGACTAGTTTGCAACCTAGTCGATCAACCAACGTTCTTAGACCGACTAACGATAAACAGTAACTCCTGAGAAATTTAGAAAGCCAACTAGTCGGTCCAAGAAGGATTGCCGGCCGACTGGATCGTCATCTAGTCGGTCGGTGCCCCTTCTTACACCGGCTAATAAGCACCAAAAGTTCTGATACAGAGCGCGGAGCTCCGGGATCGATTCCTAAGACTCCTAGGCTTGATCTAACAGTAAGATACGACCGTTATGAAGCCCGTCACGAATGACATACTTCGAAATCGACGATCCTAAGGAAGAAACGAGAAAACACGACGAAACGATCGAAAATGAAAGTTACGGAGACGAAAATCACACATGAGGAGAAAATCCACCAAAACATATATTATGATATAATAAATCCAGATACATGAAAACCAGTCGTTACAGTCGAGCTGTCCGTTTGAGGGAGTTGGAGGAGTCCTCTGCGAGGGCCCACGAGCGGGCCAGGGCGGCGGAGGTAGCTATGGTGGAGGCCCAGATGGAGTCTCGGCAACTCAAGCTCCAGGTGGCCGAGCTAGAGGGACGAGTGGGTGACCTCCAGGGAAACTTGGAGGACGCTCGGCAGTCGGCTGAGGAAGCGGCGGAGTCGTTCCGCCTGGAGAGGGAGGAGCTTCAGAGGGAACTGTCGGATCGGCGTCAGGTGGCGCGGTTTGCGGAGGAGGTGGAGAAGGGCGTCGTCGGGACTATGGGGGAGAGGATCTTCGAGGTCCTCAGGGAAGCCTTCGGTACATATGAAGGCCTTATCGGCCCTCGGATCATCGAAGTCGTCCAGTCCTCCTTCCGGGATTGTGCGGAGCGAGTCCGGCAAGCTCCTCCGCCTGTCGATCCCCCTCGCTCCGAGCAGGGTGAGGCGCCCGAGGATGCGTCCTCTCGAGCCCGGGCCCCCTAGGTTGTCCTTCCCGGCCTGTCGTCCTTGTTTTTATCCTCAAATTTTTTACCATCCGCTTCGCTTTGGGCCGGTCTACTTGAAATGGATCCCCGGCCCCGCAATCTCCATTGGCCTCTTTACCGGTTCTCTGCTTCGGAGCGAACAATTGCTGATTGCAAGGATGATCGCCTACGCCCGCAACTTTATGTTCTTGGTCGACAAGTTTTGCTCTGCCGGCGTTACCCTAGTTTCCGTAGGTGACGAATTTTGCTGTCCGCCGAGAGCGGATTACTTGTAAGGAGGTTTCTCCACTTCGATTTCCTGTAAATAAGACACACTTTTGTACCTTGGTTAATTGTTGGAAATGAAATTGACTTACTCGAATCTTCCGTGCATCTTGCTCTGTTGTCGCGACCTCGGCTCCTCTGCTGACGGTGGTCGCTCGCCTCCTTTCTCCGGGAGGTTGCCCCTCGAGTGGACAAGCCGGTTGGTGTTCTTGAGGGCTGGGGGGAGGCTTCCCCCAGTCTTATGAGCAACGGAGTTAGTCAGCAGGGGTGTAGCTCCTCGGCTTAGGACCGGTCGGCGTCTGCGCTGGCTGGGGGGATTGCCCCCAGACTTACGAGCAGTGGGGTCGGTCAGCGAGGGCGAAGCTCATCGGCTTAGGACCGGTCGACATCTGCGCTAGCTGGGGGAATTGCCCCCAGACTTACGAGCGGTGGAGTCGGTCAGCGAGGGCGAAGCTCCTCGGCTTAGGACCGGTCGGCGTCTGCGCTGGCTGGGGGAATTGCCCCCAGACTTACGAGCAGTGGAGTCGGTCAGTGATGGCGAAGCTCCTCGGCTTAGGACAGGTCGGCGTCTGTGCTGGCTGGGGGGATTGCCCCCAGACTTACGGGTGAAGGAGTCGGTCAGCGAGGGCGAAGCTCCTCGGCTTAGGACCGGTTTTGATTGACCCCTCGTCTGGTGAGGTGGCGGTCTTCACTCTTATACACCCTTAGCAAAACTTTGATTCCGTCGGAGATGAAGAAAAGGTAAAAGGAATGCATTTGTACTCTTAAAGTTCCTACTGGACTAGTACATTTGGAGGAAAAAAGGAAATAAGGCTAGTCGGAGGGATGTGAACCTAGATAATCTCCTCCTGACTAGGCGGTGACCGGGGGGAGGGGCCTCGCCTGCTCACTCTATGATGCGGAGGGGTCCCTGAATGGTGTTGACCTTCTTCCCTTTGTCCGGCTGCATGGATGTTCCTTCTCCGTGGGCCGGGTCATCGGCGAAGTTCCTTGCGTGCCCTCGGCTCATCAGCTTCTCAATGTCCTTCTTTAGGTGCCAGCAGTCTTCAGTGTCATGACCGTTGTCCTTGTGGTATTTGCAATACTTTTTCCCATTTTCCCGCCTCTTTTTGCCTTCGGTGAGGGGCGATCAGCGCGCTCTTCCTTCTGCACTTGAGTGAGGACGGCGTCCGGGGTGTTGTCCCTTGTATCCTCTCTCCGCTGCTTGTTTCTCGCCCTCTTCTCTGTCCGATACCCTTCGGGGCTGCGACGCTTGCTATCGCCGTGCTTGGTCCCTCGTCTGGCCTTTCCTGCCTCGATGGCCAAGGTCTCCTCGGTCAGCATGAAGCGCTCGGCCCTCGCCATGATCCCAGGGAGGTCTTTCGGGGGATCATTATGCAGAGATTTCTTCAGGCCTCTATGATGCAGCCCTTTCTTTAGGGCCGTCTGGACTACAAGGTCGGGAGGGCTGTTTACGTTCAGCCATTCAGCGTTAAAGCGGCGCATAAATTGTCGGAGCGGCTCGGTCGGGCCCTGCACTATGTTAAACAGATGTTCAGCATCAGGCATTACCTGTCGCCCTGCCATGAACTGTTTGCAAAACAGTTGGGTGAGTTCCTCGAAGCTGTCAATGGAGCGGCTGGGTAGGCTATGGTACCAAGTTCTCGCCGCTCCCCTGAGGGTCGAATAAAAGCCCCTGCAGAGTAGGTCATCATCGGCTCCCTGGAAAGACATGTCCCCCTCGTAGTCCATCACGTGGTTCCCTGGATCTCCTATCCCATCGTACTTCCCCAGCGTTGGGATCTTGAATCGGGAGGGGACCCGCGCGTCGGTTATTCTCCGCGACAGGGGGCACCGGTCTCCGTGAATGCCTCCGGGGGTCCGACACCCGCCTACCTCAGGCTCGTTCGGTTGTGGCGGCGGCACAGGCGCTGGCTGGGCTGGCTCCACGGCCCTTGCCACCCTGGGGGCGGGGCTGACCTGGCATTCCTGGCTCCTCCAGTGGGAGCTTCCTCTTCGCCGTGATCGGTCCCTCGAGTGGTGCCGATCACTCCTTCTGCGGTGGGGTGATCGTGGCCGGCGAGATGAAGCGGTCACTGATTCATCCCCCGTGTACTCGGTTTCCCTCCGGCTCCTCTCACGATAATGGGAGGAGGCGCATGATCTCGCCTGATGGGAGCCGGGCAGTGTGAACCGACGCTCCGTGTTCGGTCTTCGGTTCCCATGGTCATCAACCACAGCGGATCGTAGGAGCGGGGGACCCCCCGCCTAACGATGGCCGTCGCTCAACACGTCCCCGTTGGCTGGTGCGACGCCGATGAGCTGCTGTACCGTCGCGACTAGCGTCTGGATGTTCGCGTTGGTCTCCTGGGCCAGGGCGCGGAGCTGCCCCTGCGTGGCCAGCTCCGACCCGCCAGTCTCTTCGGCCGAGGGGGCGGGGTGATTGCCGTCGGGCGCGCCCTCAAGGTTGCTGTTGGGTGCGCCGTTCCCCTCCTCCGGGATGGGGGGGCATGCGTCTCTTTCCGTTACAGGCGCGTGCCATTGCAAGTGTGGTTTGCTTCTTCGTGGGACAGTTCTTTCCCACAGACGGCGCCAGATGTTTCAGAGTGTTTTCTCACTATAAAAGCGTTGACCGTGGACTACCCGGTCAACGTGGTCAAGGGGCCGACTTGGGTCCCTCAGGTGTGTCGAGTCTGTGTCGACGCGGCGTGAATCGGAGTTGCGGATGACGTGGAGCACGTCGGCTGGGCCAGATCTGGATCCTCGGCCACGAGGGGGATGAGGGGAAGCCTCGACCCGGTGTGAGACGCTCGGCCTCGGACAGTCGGACGACGAAGGGTAGCCTCGGCGCCTCGTGAGCGAAGGGGAAGCCTCGGCTCGGACGAACGTGCTCGGCCTCGGTCGATCGGACAACGAGGGGTAGCCTCGGTCGTCTTGCTTGATACGTGGCTGGCGTGGGGCGGAGGGGAAGCCTCGGCCCGTGGATCTGACGTCCTCCTGCGCAGACGAGAGCACTCGTCAGGGGGCCGGACCTTGGTTCCGGCCAAATCCCCTCCGATGCCTAAGTCAGACGATGATCTGAAAGGGGAGGCTCGGCAGAGACGGTTCGACTCGAGAGGAGAACGGAACGACGTCTACCGGCGTGAGCGGGGGAGGAAGGAGATGAAATGGGGGAACTAGTTCGTTGATGGAGTACCTTAGGTTTTAGTTACCTGAGATGCGGTCCCCTTGTCTAGTCGTCCTTCTAGCCCTTTTATAGGCCTCCCGTCGTGATTGCCCATGACTCACGTCCCTAGTCCGCCCCCGATCATGCCCCCTCAATCCGCCTCCCCATCGCCGCTCCCTGCGCCATGCCAGCATTTCCCCATAACGGCCATTAAGTGGTCGCGGGCCTGGGGGAACGGTTATCGCTGGAGTGGGCGAGTGACTTGCGCGTTTTCGGGGCAGAGTCGGATCGTCGTTTGGGGACCCTCTGGGGGGCTTTGTTGGGCGAGCCTGATCTCGCAGACGGGCTTTTGATCGGCAGCTGGGTATCTGGCTCCATGTTCTTTCGGGCTTCGTTTGGTGGGCTTGGGCCTCCCGTGGCTTCGCGTAGTAGGTTGTGCCTTTGGGCCCATGTTGTTGGGCCTCCGCAAAACAGACGTATCACACGTAAACTAATACGTGATAAAAATATATGTTAAAGTACTGTCCGAGACGGTCATTTTGACAGCTTCTTTGCAACTTTCCGATACAGATTGCACCCAGGAAAAAATTATTGAATAAATACTTTACTTAATTAAAAATTAGGTTTTAAATCTATTTTGAGCTTTTAAAAATTATAAAAATTACTATAAGCTTTAGAAAATTAGTTCCTCCTACAATAAAATTATTTTTATCATATCTAGCGTATAGAAAAATTTAGCACGCTTCTTGACATCGTTTCAATCAGTTTAGAAAATCGAAACGATCAAATTAAATAGGTAGAAAATAGGGTATTCTGTAACCGATTGTTCTTGTGTTTTGCAGGTACTAATTCTTATGTACCAGCATCTTTAGAAGCTCTAGCTCCAACCTTGTCTTATTACGATGATCTCAATTGTGTAAGTCACTTTAATTCTAACTTTAGAAATTAAGCCAGTGTACCCGTATGAACTTAGGACATGACATCTAGTCTCAGAACTGTTATTGACCTGAACAGATGACTAGAGACCTAACTAAATAGGAAACGAATCAATTGCAGAGCAACTTTGACTTGAACGTACGACATCGCTAACTTTCAACTCAGATGGTTGTAATACACGACCATCTACTTGGGTAAACTGTGTACTAAATGAAAACTGCATGCTCGAAGCATGGATCGGGTGTAAGTCACAATGAATTCTAAAAATTAAGATAGTATATCTTATGGAATTACAGCATGCTCAAAGCATGGATAAGTATCATAGTTGTTGGACTTCAAAGCATTGCTCAGGACTGATATTCTCTGTTGAGGCTTCTGCCTTAACTTTTTAGCTAGTAAATACCATATATATGTATTTGTTATACTCATTGTTGGATGTATTGTTGTACACATTATTGGATGTACAAAATGATGGGCTTATAAGGCCATACGGATGCGGATACGGATATGGATATGGACACGGATACAGATACTGTTTTAAATGTGTAATGTGATACAACACGGGTTATGGGGCAGTCTTGAGCTACGCAGAATGCGGGAGTGACCGGGTCCACCCTTATTTGGTAAGCTGTACCATCACCCTGGAGGGGATGGATGGTAGATATTCTGCGAGTTGCTCCGTGAGATGTGTGCACTTCTGGTTGCATATCGTACACTTGAGCTAAGACTGCTGCACTATCTTGATTGATACCAGGACCCATGAGGCCATATTAATACGAATACTGATATGAACATTAGACTATGATAATACACGGGATACAGGGTAGTCTTAAGCTACGAAGTGTATGGGAGTGACTGGGTCCACCCTTATTTGGTAAGCTGTACCATCACCCTGAAGGGGATTATAGGAGATATTCCACGAGTTTCTCCATAGGATGGGTGCACTTCTGGTTGCATATCGTGCACTCGAGCTAAGACGGTTGCACTAGTTTGATTGATGTTGCACTAATTGTTTGATACCATTGTTCAGTCACGACTACTAACTTGATATGACTATTCTAATGACTCAGTCGAGCTACTCGAACATGATAGAATGGTATAATAATAAGCGGTCTTAAATTACTACTGAATCAGTTTCTAGAAAGGAATGGGAATGGGGTTGGTCAACCAAAGGACTTGTACTGCGGTCATAGAAGTGACATGTGCCTTCAAGCCCTGACTGCCTGGCTGATTTGGGAGTTAAACTAGACTTCTTAGTATTAGGCCATCCTACACTATTAGATATTCAAGCGATGCTTATCTTTTCTTAAGTATTACTACGTCTACCTATTGTCATCCCATTACCAGTTGGTCAAAACATTGTTAACCTGGTTGTCTTATTATTACCATCCCATTGGTCAAAACATTGTTAATGCCATATGCCATGCCACAGTCTTTACTTTTGCACTTGCACAGTCACCTTTACCTTATGCACCTTGCTTACTACACTTGAGAAGCCACCAGTACTTTACTTTTCGCTCATATATGCATGTCTGTTCTTACATTACTTTTGCACCTATTAGATCATCATTTGTTACTATATCATGTTCCATACTTTTGCACCACTTTATTTCTATTGCTAGAATTGTTGTGACTTACCTACGGTTCCATCTCTGTGGCACCGCAGACGACGTACATATGGAGGTAGATGCTCTTGAGTTAATAGCGCCAGATTTCGACCCTGAGACCGCAGCTTTCAGAGTCATTTTCAGTTGTAATTCTTTCCTTCATGTATGTTTGTTGGAACAATTTGTACAATATGGATGTAATAATTGGACACTATTTGGGTATTTTTGTACTTCTCTGCATCGTGGCTATTTTGTTTTCACTGGTTAACTACAGGACCTGTGCAAATATCAAAAAAAAGTAACGGGCCTTGGGAACGGGTCGTTACAAATACTCTCTCCTTCTTCCCTTTTAGAACTTTCAAATTTAGAATGCAACATATTGATTCTAGATTCATTTACCTTCTTTGTACCATCATGACTTACCTCAAGAGTATGTCATGTTTGGTATACTGTTGTATAATGTGATACTCGGTTGAACTTGGTACTCGTTAGTGCGCAAAAATAGTGAATTCATTGATTTAGCATTAGATTGCCTCCTTTCTTTTCATCGACAGTCCATTTTTTTCATTTCTGCTTCAGGTTGTGTGTACTTGTTTTTGGTGATGGTCCATACATCAAAGTCCATGGATTGTAGATGGATCATCATTCGAATCTTTTAGTTTGCATAGTTTGTTCCATTGAATAATGGTGGATGCTGGGTATTAAGCCCTTCAGAGTGGTTAGATGTTGATGCCATCACCTTTAATCTAAGCTCTGATACCAAGTGTGGGATCCTGTAGATGGCAGACAAAACTAGAAGGGGTTGAATAGGTTTGTCAAATAATATAAACTTTTTAGCGAAATAAAAATCCTTCTACTAGTTGCCTAAGTCTCAAATCGAGTTTCCTCGATTTGTACTTAATCAATAATATAATATGCTCGAATATAAGTTTGCAACGGTAATAAAATAATTCAAGCAACAAAAAGTAAAGAGTCAGACAGAAATTATCACAGCACAGACACATCGATTTTATCCTGGTTTGGCCCAATCTTGGCATACGTTCAGTCTCCAACCACTTGGGGATTTAATCCACTATAGGAACAAGCTATACAAGCACCTAGCTTCCCTTGCTAGGAATTTCCAACACCTAGTTACACCCAACTAGGATTTTTCCCACACACCCCCCCTAGTTACAACCAA
This sequence comes from Scilla litardierei, assembly GCA_030789695.1. NCBI lineage: Eukaryota > Viridiplantae > Streptophyta > Magnoliopsida > Asparagales > Asparagaceae > Scilla > Scilla litardierei. The sequence goes on along the minus strand of CM061135.1, from coordinate 121,157,855 downwards.
ATAGGATTTCCAACACAAACTTCCCGTATAACTCGGGAATTACAACTCAAGTCTTACTCCAAAGACTTTCACAAGTTTTCTTATATCCAATAATATATAAGTGTAAAATGTGGATTTAGAAAATCTGAAGCTTCTGATCAAATAAATGATATATATGAAACACGATTTGATCAAAAAGTTATCTTGAAAATTGATTCTCTAAAATTTGCTCTTGGGCTTTAGAGATGAATAGCCAAGTATTTTAATCTTTGAAAAATATGAACTTAAAAACTTGCACAAAGATTAAAATGAAAGACTTGTATTTTGAATCTAAAAAAGAAAGCGTTTAAGCTTGGAGATCAAAATGAACAAGTATTCAAAAGAAAAGGCTAAATAAAATACTGAGAATGGTCTTAAAAGAATTTAGCATAAGAATTAAAAACAGTTGCCTTTGAATGAAGAATAGAAGAAATTCAAGCTTTGAGCACTTTTGAGCAATAGAGAGATTTCTTATATATTGAAAATGTTGTGCGTAAAATTTCCGAAATCCCATCTACTTATAGAGAAATAGTAGCACAAATTCTGCTCAAAAAAGCTTGAAATCATCTCCAAAGGTCAACTACAACGCCTAGCTAACGGCTAGCAAAAATCAATGCAGATTTCCAAATCTGTCTTTAGTTGACCTAGATAGTCGGCTATCTCTCCAGATAGTAGGTTATTTTATCAAATAGTCGGCTATTATTTTGCCAGAGAGTTTTGAGAAAATCCCTGACAAAAGTAGTCGACTATCAGACTATAATAGTCGGCTATTATAGGATATTGGAGTTTTTATACTTCAAAATACTTCAAAAATAATTTATAAAAATTATATTAGAGAAATATATTAAGTAATATATTTTAAAATCATTTTTCAATGAATTTTGCACGTGTGTGTAAAATATACTTTGGCTTTTCACATTCTTAGTGTTTCCTCACACAAACTTACATCTAGCTCTTCATTCTTCTTTCTTTATCTTGAGACAACTTCTCTCGTTCTCAAATCTTCATTTGATTTACGATCCAAGGCCTTCATATACTTCAATTTGTCTCTTTCTTGATCGTGGCTCAATGCCTTTCTATTTGCTGCATAATATGCTTGTTCTTCATATCTATATAATAACCTATATACTCTTGAAATAAAATCATTAGTCCACATATCACTTGTACACATCATCAAAATCCATGGTGTAGGTCTCAATATCCCAACAGCTAGGGATCCGATCATTGAACCTACCATGCCAAGGGAAGAGCATCTGGAGGACCCAACCACCACAACACCCATCTTTATTAGTACTCTAGGTTATGGTGGAGGAGGAGCCACATCTACAAATGGGGATCACGTGAAACGGCACCAGACACCTAGTGATCAGATCACCAGCTTTACCCAACTTGATGGAGAGACTCTTTGACAGCTTGGTGGAGGTTCACTAAATTTGTGGATGGATTTCTGCGGAATGGAGTTAGCATGTTTTGGCTCCTTTGTTTCTTCAGTGGAGGACTACAGGTACATTTGCAGGAGTTCATGACAAGGATGAATGGGTGCTAACTCTTTGACATGCCGCCTCGTTGACTCACGCATCATCGACCACCAGTACCACGGGAGGTAATTCATTTGAAAACTACTTTAAAAAATCTAAGTTCCTCCTCCTCTACAGGTACCACTTTTGAGACATAGTTTGTCGATGACCACATCCACCACCACACTTCTGTTCCTGATGAAATGGATGATGGGTGATGTGTTTATTATATATATATATATATATATATATATATATATATATATATATATATATATATATATATATATATACATATACATATATGTGTATACATACATACATACATACATACATACATACATAGATATATATATATATATATATATATATATGTATGTATGTATGTATGTATGTATGTATGTATGTATGTATGTATGTATACACATATATATATACATATATATATAATGCTTATTCCATGTGCATTTCATGCCATTTCATTCCCTGCACCCTTCATTTTTTCCGTTTTTGGTTTCTTTTTTACTTTTGGGTCCCTTGTGCATATTGCATGTGAAATTAAATGATTTTGGGTCCCTAGAGCGAGGAGAAAGCGATAAAGAGCGAAGCAAGAGGCAAACAGGAACTCAATTGCACAAGGGCACATAAAAAAGCAGAGATACATGCGATCACGTGGTTCATCCATGCGACTATGTCAGGACAGCCCAAAGGCAGCTGAAGAGAAAGCGATGTGGTCGTGTGAAGAAGCCAAAATGGTCGTGTCACTATAGAATTGAAGAGAAGGAGAATTGATATTGATGCAGTCGTTCGGCTGTCAAGGCGATCGCGTCGATCCGAGATGCTGCTAAACCCAAACGGTCGTCCAAACGACCACTTAGATGAGGAAATTGAAGATCCAAAGCATCAGATGACGTGGTCACTTAGATTGTTACATGGTCGTATCGATTGAATACTGATTCTCCAATGTCATAGGCCTTGAGGCAACGCAGCCGCATTGAATATGACGCGACCGTGTCGAATATGGCCTCTAAGGGGTTTCTGGGCACTGCTAAGGGTATTTTTGGGATCCTTTGGGTATTTTGAGGGGTATATATTGTTGGAAACAACGATTGACGAACTTTTGTTTGATGATAAGAAACATGTCTGAAATGATTTAACATGTTTGTTTTAAGTGTGTTTCAGGTCAGTATCTGAGTCAAAGCATGTTGGAATTGATTATGCGAAGGAATACGATGATATACCCATGAATACGAAGGAAAAATGAGTCTTGAAAGGGGATTTCATTGCAAATAGCAAAGAACTAAAGTGAAACATTTCAAGACCGTGAAGAACGAGTCAAGGAAGCTATGAGAATTTTTTTAGTGTATTTAGGAGATTTTTTCAGCACATGAAATGTCACGTATACAGGCAAAATACGTGAAGTTATGAAGTCTTTACAAAGGGAATTTGATCTACAGTTGAAGAAAGGGGATGAGAAAATTCTACAATGTGAAGAATGTGCTCTGGGAATTTTGGTGATGTTTCCAAGAATTTACAAATTTTTTGGGGCCGAAATACACTCAAATACTGCTAAAATACGCATGGTTTTTGGATTTGAGCAAATCTCTTGGACACGTGCCATCACCTCAGTCAATCCTGTACTTGTGAAGCAGATCCAACAGATGAAATTTGCTATGGGTATGGGTTGGATTTAAATCGGGTTTTTGAGAGGAATTTGAATCCAATAAGAGTTCTAACCCCACTAGAACTCTACCCTATATAAGTCAATATGATAACTAAGTTATTTTGCTGATATCAAGAGATCCAGAAGTCTGATTGATGAGCCGTCTTCTCTTGTGGATCCCTGACGAGTTGAGGAACAACATGAGATAGAAAAATCACATATCAGGGGAGCTCTTCATAGCTAAAGAAGGAAATGATACGATGGTCAAACTTGGGATAGAGACACCTTTCTGCACAAGCATCCAAACGACGAATGACCAGAGCCAATGGAAAGCTATGCACGTGCAGAAGGATGAAGACATCTCAACAAATCAATCTGAGCTTTTCTAAACTCTGAATCTATTATTGAGTCATTTCTTTGATCTTTGTACATCTTATTTTTACATTCTTTTGTGAAAGCTACGTGTTGTAGTTTGGAGGATTATCGATACATGGGATATGATCGAGACAGGGTCTAGCTTGTTTGGTTAGTTTAGTTTAACAAAGGGAGTTGCAACTCTAGAGAGCTATTGGGCATGGAGCAAAGGGAGTTGCGTGTTCATAGTGGCTTGTAAGCGTGGAGAAACTGATTAATCAAAGAGTAGATCTTGTGGGTTATTGGAGTAGGTAAAGGTTGACCGAACCAGTGTATATCTTGGTGTCATCTGTGATTGGTTGTCTGCTATTTTCTACGTATCTTTTAACTGCATGTGATTATTTCTGCAGATCATATTAATTGAACGTGCTTGCATTTATAATTCTGCATTCACCCTATTCACCCCCTCTATGGTGTCTTATCAATCCTAAAAAGTGGCATCAGAGCCAGGTTTGATTTTTTTTATATCTCTGTTTAGGATTACAAGCACACACAGCCATGAATATTTCACATGATGTCACTAAAGGTTATAATAGGCTTCCTATATTTTCTGGACATGATTTTGATTACTGGAAGGCAATGATGAAAATTTATATTCTCTCTGTAGATTTCGATACTTGGTATATCATTGAAGTTGTTATATTGAAATTCATAAGCTTAAAAATAATTGGAATTTAGATGAAAATCAATCATGTGTTCTAAATGCTCAAGCAATGAATATTTTATATTATGGTTTAAATATACATGTATTTGATTCTACTTCTCATTACTTGTCTACGCAGGAAATATGAAGGACCTTAGAGATGACATATGGAAGCGAGAAACCTTTCGAGAATCATGCCTCAAGTGATGGAAAGAGGCTATGCCATACGAACAATCAAAAGGGAAGAAAAGTTTTTTAAATAAAAGTGTCGCTTCTATGTCTAAAGAAACTCCTTCTATCTCTAATAAGGAACTTATTTGCCATAATTATGGAAATCTGGACACATCAAAGTGAATTGTCCATTGTTGGCAAAGGGAAAATAAAAGGAAGAGAAGAAAGCTATGGTGTCTACATAGGATGACGACAGTGAGGATGATCAAAACCATGTAGCTGATATATGTTTGATGGTACACAATGATTCAAGTGGAGAAGAATCTAAGATGATGTAACTCAACCGTCTTATGGTAATTTACTCAGGATGTATGATGACATGCTTAAACAGAATAGTTTATTATCTGATGAAATTGAAAGGTTAGTTGCTAAAGCTAATAAACCTAGATCTGAAAGAAATTCATTGCTTGATAAAGAATGTCAAGACTGCTTAGCTTTAGAAGAACAATTGCTTGAAAAGAAACTTGACTCTGATAATTGTTCTAAATCTGAAAAAGAATTGCATGACATTAAAATTGAAAGAGATGACTTAAAGTTAATGTTGATGCTTTGAATGTTGAATTGAAAATGAAATATGATATCTTTATCTTATGATGTTCCATGCTTGTTAATGAGAATCTTTATTTTAAATCCAAAGTTCATGAATTGGAAAATTGCATGAAAAAATTTGCCGTTAGTGATAAATCAAATCATTAAATATGCTTTTGAATGATCAAGTTTATGCGAACACTTGAAAAGGACTTGGATTTACTAATGAAGTGCATGTGAACAAATGTGGTGTTAAAGGAAAATTTTTGCATGTGATGAATGGTGCCAAAAAGAAATTTTGCATACTATTTTTTCTAATAATGGTAAAAGTCTGTCAAGAGGCATATGTTGTGGGAAACATGGGCACACCTTTGATTGTTGTTGGAATAGGAACATGTGCTTAAAGTTCAAGCAGGTTTGGGTTCCTAAGGGCACATTCACGAGCGATGGTGGACTTATGTAGTTGAATATGCCACATATTTTATCTTTCAATTAAGAGGGAAAGATGATGGTGAGGATCTTTGCGCTGAAATTCCATATTCAATGAAGTTCCTTGGCCAAGCTGACGACGTGAAGGTATGATGTCTAATTTGATTATGAATGTCTATATTACCTTCATAGCTTAATAATATTGGTGTGTTTTTTTCCATTGATTATATTTTCTTTTGCTTTACATGTTTAGAATCTTATGAAAAAACCAAAAAATAGGAAAAGAAAAATAAAAATGAATCAAAAAAGAAAAATAAAAATTCATAAAAAGAGGAGCTTATTGAATATCTTTTTCTTTGTTTGATTTAAAAGGAAACTACTGATGAAATTCATATTCCCATAGATTTCTAGTATTATTTTCTTATCTATGCATGCATAATAGACTTGATGTTTAGTTGAGACATGTTCAACAATGAAAAACTAGATTTTTACATCTTCTATCTGTAAAGACCGGTTTTTACCAATACTATTTTCAGCGTTTCCTTCTCGTATGTTTCTTTTTCCGTAACCGTTGTTGGACGTTACCGTACCCGTACCCGAACCCGTGCACGTACCAATTTTTCATATTAATTACTACTATCATTAGTTTAAACCATTTAGTCAATCTTTATTATTATTATTTCCCCTTTCTAAAAATTACTTTAAAATGTTTTCTTAAAATTATGTTTTAAGTTTTTGATTTAAAATTCGAATTTCAAATTTCAAATCTCTTATAAAAAAGGTCAAATGAAAACTTCCATTTATAAACCCATTTAAACCTACGATTGATTAGCCCTAAATTCCCTTGATTTAAACCCATTTAATGCTAATCCTATTAATGATCATTTATAATACTATTTAATAAAAAAAATTCAAATCCTACTAATTAAATCCTTTTAATTACTAATAAAATTCAAATCCTTTTTCCTAAATTACCCTAGTTGTTCACCATGGCGAAATCCTACTATGCATGCACACAGTTTTTTTCCCTTTGAGTAAGGCTTTTACAAAAAATATGATAAGAACCTAAAAGCTATAACTTGCTATCTGTTGTACGCTTTCAAACCCCTACACCCTAAAGCTATTCTTAATATAGTAACCCTAGGATTCCTTTTCTCACCTAGACCCTAACCTAAAGCCCTTCACATGCTGGCACTCCCTTGCACTATTTCCATATTAAAACCCCTATAGGGCATCTACTAGTAGCCTGCTCTTCTCCTATAATATAAAACCCTAAGAAATTTTCTTTCTCCTAGCCTTCTCCTACATCAGCCGCCCCTGCCATTTCTTTTCTCCACGCAAACTAAAACCCAGGCCACCTCCTTCATGTGCCCAACTCCTAAACCCATGCAAACTAAATCTGAGAACCCTACTCTAAGCATCATGCGCCCAAGGCAAGGACCCAGCCCGACTTCTCCTCCTTGCATCGTCTTCTCCCCACCATCTCCCCTCAAGGCCGCGCCACCACCTCGCACACCGCAGCACACCCCCCACGCGCGTGCCACCGTGCTGTTGCAGCGGTTGCTGTCACGCCCCGCTTCCCAAAAACACGGAGGCGAAGCGTGACGAAGGCCCGCTTAGGCCGGGGCAAGAGCCCAGACCCAATAAGCGTCTGTAGTTTTCCATAGCGAAGGTACAGGTCCCTGCATGTTAGTACGAAATAACAAAAGTACAGAAAGAAACATTTCATTTTATTCCAAAAAATTTATCATCAAGTACTGAGAGTCTAAAGAAAAATGCCGTAAACGGCTACAACTGCTGAAAGGGAAACTAACGGTGCAAGAACCCAACCTAAACAAGAAAGCAACAGGTGCTACCCACCCAATCTAAACTGGAACAGAAATCTGGATCAGCAACACGAGGCCTCTAACTCTGGTCCTCCTCCGGGTCGTACTCCGGATCAACGTCCTCCGGCTCTGGGTCAGCTGGCAAGTCCGCCTCGTACTCCTCGTACTCTGGCTCCACACCTGACGTACAGCACCAAAAGAAGGGAACTGTACGTCAGGCAAAGTCTACACAAACTGTCAGACTCTACTGCAAGTGTATCAACTTTTAACAATGATTTACTGGTTGTTTTAACATGCTGGGGTTATCACTGAGAAACGAAAAGTAGCGTAGCAGAAAAAGTAAACGTAGCAAACAGTAGACGTAGCGTGTGCTACCGACTACGGGACTAACCTACAGGTGTCAGGACAAGACGGGACGTGACAGACAGGACAAGACAAGACGGGACATAACAAGACACGAAAGGGTTCACGCCTTACGGTTTGAGGGGGATCAGACCCTCTTGTCGTGCGCACGCTCAACCCAACCCCAACCCAGGAACTCAGGACAAGATTCACGGGGATCATTTCCGCTAGGGAAACATCCGAAACGCCCGAAGGCTTTTTGGTCATAGGGATCACTTCCGCGGAGGGAAGCATCCGAAACGCCCGCAGGCTTTTTGTATAACAGTCACGGGGATCACTCTCGCATGGAGAGCATCCGAAACGCCCGCAGGCTTTTTGTATCATGGGGATCACTTCCGCAAGGGAAGCATCCGAAACGCCCGAAGGCTTTTTGTATCACGGGGATCACTTCCGCAAGGGAAGCATCCGAAACGCCCGAAGGCTTTTTGTGTGACAGGACACGACCTGACAAGTGTAGGGAAAGTTATTCTAGGGTGTCCACACGCACGCACACACAAGATAGTCCTATGTTGTCAGCAGTTCATTGTTGTCAGGCTCAGACTTCGTCGTCAAGTCTGAGCCGTCACGGGTCGTCCCGGACGCTATCATTTCACGTCCGGTTCTCATCACACACAAACTAACAGTTCTACAAACTAGAACTAAAACACAGTCAAATCGCAAGTGGGTACACTTGCCTGAAACAGCGGGTGTGTCGTCTGTCCGGGGCGTCTCGTCTAGTCGTCGCGTCCGCGGTAGTCCGTCTGAAAAGAGATCACGGCGACGGCGTCAAGTCGCGATTTTCGTCAAATCCTATTTAAGTTCATTTCTAGGTTGAACGTGGCTACCCTAACCGTCACGAGTCAAGTTGTCCGATCAGCCTATCCGATGATTCTACCCTATGTGCACAGTCAAAAAGTCCAACGTCGGTCTACGGTTATACATCGATTTAAGAGAGCAGAAACTAAATTTAGTGAGTTAAGTTGCCAGTTTTACTTAGGTTCTCAGTTTTGCTACTGTGGGGGTTTTGCTACGAGATAGGGGAACCAACCTGTCCGGAGTCTGGGGTAGAGCGGACGTAGTGTCTGAACGGCGACTGATCTGACTGGCACGGCTACGGATCGTCTCCTAGCGGTGCCTCGGCTACGGGCAGTGTAGCCAGACACGTTCCGGGCAGTGGACGGGACGTGTGAACAGCGAGCAGCGCGTCGGGTAGGCGTACTACGGCTTCCGGAGAACTTGCAACGGCAACTGAGATGAACGGTTCGTCGTACCCAACGCCTACGACGTCGGGAGTCGTAGGAAGAGTCCGGGATGTTTATGAGTACTCCCAGAAGGTGAAGGAGACTGTCGAAGAGCTCCAACAGCGAGGAGAGGCGGCGAGATTTCGGCGGCACGTCGATACGACGCAAATCACGCAAAACAGCGAGTATACTCGCTGTTTCAGAGGGTTCCGCGGCCTGGGGTCGCAGCCAACAGCGAGAGGGGGCAGAGGGGGTTCCACGGCGACGACGCGGGGCTCCGGCGGCGGCGGCGGCGGCGGCGGCGGCCGTCGCAAGCTGCTGCGGCTGCTGCTGGGGATTCCGGCGGTTTGCAGCGGTTTGCGACGGCGACAGGCGGCGGTCGGGGCTGCAGTCGAGAGGGGGAGGTCGGCGAGGCTGGTCGGCGGCGACTAGGAGCTCCGGCGGCGGCTAGGTTGCTGAGGAGAGGGTGTTTGCGTGGGTGTTGGGTCTCCTAGGGCCGGCGCTTGGAGGTATTGTTGCGGCTGTGAAGTTTTTTAGAGAAAACCTAGGTTATTCTTATAGGTGGGCCCACGTGACTAAGGGGAGGAGTTCACACGTGAGGGGCTGCCACTTAACTAGGTTTAGGGTTTATTAGGGTTAGGTTTGTAGGGGTAATCTCGTAATTAACGGGCTCTACTAGTGCACAAGGGTCAATTGGTGCCCAAAAATTATAAGAAAAATACCGGGCGACCGGGGCGACGAGAGCAAGAAGTCGGAAGAGACGGATTACATATTCGATGTCGGGAAACAAAATTAAAAATAAAAACGCCTCAAGTCAAAAGTGCGACACGCGACGTCTTCTCAGAAAAGGTCCAATCGTGGGCGAACGGCCCGTGAATTGACGTTGCAAGTCAACACGACAAATGTAGTACTCTCAGAGAGGGTCACAACGACATATCACACGATAGGGTTTGGAAACAAACAAATTCTAAAATAAATACGTGCACGGTCAAGCACACGTGTACGAAGAACTTACGATCGGAAACCGACCGTTACATCCTCCCCAACTCAGAAATGATTCCGTCCTCGGAATCAACATCAAGCATTACCCGGGAAAAGATGCGGAAAGCGCTCCCTCATATCATCCTCACGCTCCCAAGTGGACTCTCCAGGTGATCCGTGACGCCACATCACTCTCACCAGGTCGACTACCTTATTCCTCAACTGCTTCTGTCGACGGTCCAAAATCTGCACGGGCTGCTGGTCATATGTCAGATCCGGGCGAACTGTAATCTCTGAGAAGTCCACAGTGTGCGATGGATCACTGACGTACCGACGCAACTGAGATACGTGGAAAACGTCGTGAACACCCTCCAAGGATGGTGGCAAAGCAAGGCGGTAGGCCACTGCTCCCACACGCTCTAGCACATCAAACGGCCCAATATACCTCGGACTCAGCTTTCCCTTCTTCCCGAAACGAATAACTCCGCGGTTCGGAGAAATCTTCAGGAAGACGTGATCACCAGGCTGAAACTCCAGAGGTCTCCTCTTGGCATCTGCCCAATGCTTGAAGCGGTCCTGTGCAACTCTAAGCTTCTCCCTGATGTCCCTCACGACATCCACAGCTTCCACTATCATCTCTGGACCCAACAGCTCCCGATCACCGATGTCATCCCAGCTCAGTGGCGAACGACATTTCCTTCCATATAGGGCAGCAAACGGCGCCATGCCAATGCTCGCCTGGTAGCTGTTGTTATATGAAAACTCCACCAAGTGAAGATGGTCCTCCCATGAACCCTTCAAATCGAGCGTACAAGCTCGCAGCATATCCTCCAGGATCTGAATAGTCCTCTCGGACTGGCCATCAGTCTGCGGGTGGTACGTCATGCTGAAGCTCAGACTCGTACCCAAATTCTCCTGCAGACTTCTCCAGAACTGAGATGTGAACCTCGTGTCTCGGTCAGACACAATGCTCACAGGGACTCCATGTAAGCGTACAATCTCCTGCACGTACACGGTCTACATCACGACCATCTCAAAGGGGAAATCAAAGTGGAAATAAAAGTAGAAACGAAATTTTACCTCCAGATATTTCCTCGCTAAAGCTTCCGTAGACTGGCCCACTCGGAAAGGGATAAAATGCGCAGACTTGGTCAACCGATCCACGATCACCCAAACTGCGTCGTTCTGCCTCGGGGTCCGAGGTAAACCAGTCACGAAGTCCATCGTAATATGTTGCCACTTCCACTCCGGAATGGGAAGCGGTTGCAACAACCCAGCAGTACGATGGTGCTCAGCCTTCACCTGTTGGCATATCAGGCACTTGGCAACGCTCCGTGCCACGCTCCTCTTCATGCCAATCCACCAATAATTTAGACGGAGGTCCTTATACATCTTGGTACCTCCAGGATGTATAGAATAAGGCGAGCTATGAGCCTCGCTTAACAGCTCCTCGCAAACATCACCTGCAGGTACACAGAGCCTACTGCCGTACCGCAGAGATCCATCCTCATGAATCACGAACTCCGTCCGTAATCCAGCTTCAACCTGCCTCCTGATCCTCTGCAGCTTCGGATCTCCCACCTGTGCTGCCTTGATCCGATCCACGATCGTGGACTAAATCTGCAGATTCATGAATGAATGAACTACACCAGGTAGGACAACCTCCAAATCCATCTCCCTCAGCTCCTGCTGAATCCTCCAGTCGGCTGTATGCATCATCACGGCGGGGAGTCTACTCAAGGCATCAGGCACAACGTTCACCTTCCCCGGATGATACTGCAAGTCAATCTCGTAGTCAGCCATGAGCTCTAACCATCGCCTCTGACGCATGTTGAGCTCCTTCTGCGTAAAGATGTACTTCAAGCTCTTGTGATCGGTGAAAATCTTCACACTCTCACCTAGCAAGAAGTGCCTCCAAATCTTCAGTGCAAAAATCACGGCTGCCAACTCTAGATCGTGCGTCGGGTAATTCTTCTCATGAGTCCTCAACTGACGAGAAGCATACGCGACCACGTGGCCATGCTGATGCAAGACGCATCCTAGGCCCTTCCCTGAAGCATCACAATAAACCTCGAAGCCACCGCTTCGATCCGGTACTGCCAACACCGGTGCCGTGGTCAATCTCGCCTTCAAGATACTGAAGGCCCCCTCACAAGCATCTGACTAGAGAAAATCCACATCCTTCCTTGTCAGCTTCGTCATCGGCTCCGCAATCTTCGAGAAATCCTTGATGAACCGCCGATAATAGCCCGCTAATCCCAGAAAACTCCTGATGTCTGATGCTGACTGCGGAGTCGGCCAATCTCTGACTGCTCTGACCTTCTCCGAATCCACAGATATGCCATCACCGGACACCACGTGTCCCAGGAATGCGACTCTGTCCAGCCAGAACTCACACTTGCTATACTTAGTATAAAGCTTATGTCTCCTCAGCGTCTCCAGCACTGTCCTCAGATGACAGCTGTGCTCCTCCTCAGACTTCGAATAAATAAGGATGTCATCAATGAATATGACAACAAACTTGTCCAGGAAGTCGTAGAATATTAAATTCATCAAATTCATGAACACAGCCGGCGCATTGGTCACGCCAAACGGCATGACCACGAACTCATAATGTCCGTATTTTGTCCGGAAAGCCGTCTTCTGAACATCGTCCTTCTTCACCTTCAACTGGTGGTATCCACTCCTCAAGTCCAACTTCGAGAAGACTCTCGAACCTCCTAGCTGGTCAAAGATATCGTCGATGCGCGGCAGCGGATACTTATTCTTCACGGTGACAGCATTCAATCCTCGATAGTCCACGCACATCCTGCGGGACCCATCCTTCTTCTTCACGAGTAGAACTGGTGCGCCCCATGGCGACACACTAGGGTGGATGAAACCCTTCTGCAACAACTCATCCAACTGCTTCCGTAGCTCCTCGAGTTCAGCGGGAGCCATCCGGTACGGCGCCTTCGATATCGGTTGCGCTCCCGGCATAAGATCAATTCCAAACTCTAAAGCTCTGTCGGGTGGCAAACCTGAGATATCCTCCGGGAAGACGTCGTCGAAGTCTCTGACGACTGCTGGTCGCTCGATCTCCATCTCCATCTGCATGGCTGTCACAATCGGCACCATCGGCGTGGCCCGATACTTGATGGGTCCAAGCGACTCATCTCTGCTACGGAACTCGAACTCTGGATGGCCTGGAATCCGGAACACCACTCTCTTGCTGCGACAATCGATCGAGGCGTGGAAATCTCCCAACCAATCGATGCCAAGAACGACATCGAAGTGTGGCAGGTCGTGGACAATGAAATCTGCAAAGAGCTCGTGTCCACTGACCACCAAAGGAATCGATCTACACCCCAAGTTTACTGTCACCACCCCATTCCCTGTGGTGATGTCCCAACACTTGGGAAGTGTATGGGTGGGAATGGAGTGTCTTGTCACGAATCTCCGGGATAAGATGCACATGGATGCACCGGAGTCGAACAAGGCCAGGGCCGGGTGAGAAGACACTAGAATGGTGCCTAAGATATTAAAAGGAAACTACGGTCAAACCAAGCTATTCTAACAAACAAGTCAGGCAAACAAGACTAACAATTTAAAGCTAAACTATGAAATGAAAGGCTAGAATTAAGGAGTTACCTGCAATGACCCCATCCAGCTCCTCAGTCTCAGCAGCAGTCATGGTATACGCCGGCCTCTGGGGCTGCGCTGCTCTCTGAAACACCTGCCTCTGTGGCGGTAAAGGTGGTCCACGAACGGTAGGTCCTCTCTGAACTGGAGCGGGCGCTCTCATCTGCAGCGGGGCTGGCGCTCCAACTACAGCATGACGGGCTCTCGGACAGTCCTTCGCAGCATGCGAAGCATCTCCGCAAACTAGGCACAGTCCCATCCTCTTCCGACAATCCTTCTGAACGTGTCCCAGCTTCCCACAGTAATGACACGGTCCCTTGCTCTGACTCTGAATGGGTGCTCCAGGCCTCTTAAATGGTACTGTCTGAACTGGCCTCATCGCCGGCCTAGCAGGTGGCCGGTACTGCTCCATAGGACGCTTCCCCTTATCAGCTGGAGGGTCAGGTAGGAGTGAAATAAGCTCATAATTCTTCGCAGCATCCAGCACCTCCCTCATAGTCGTGAAACTCGCCGAAGACATAGAAGCCTGAATCTTCGGACGCAGTCCCTGACGGAAGCGATCAGCTCGCTTCTCCTCCTTCTTCACCATATGCGGAGCAAAGCGACTCAGCATCTCAAACTCCGCCTCATACTCCTCGACGGTCATGTTCTCCTGCTTCAGGTCTATAAACTTGCTCAGCAGCTCCCTCCTAGCTGTCTTGGTGAAGTACTTCGTCCTGAACATAGACCTGAAGGTCTTCCAATCCACTGGCTTCACCAGACGCCTCTCCTCAAGACGCCACCAGTTCCTCGCATTCTCCGTCAGCTGCATCTTCGCTATCTCCACTCGGGTATCGTCTGGAATCTTCGCAGCAACTAATTTCTCCTCCGTGCTCTGGATCCACTCGTCAGCAGCTAGTGGTCCCTCCTTCCCCGAAAATGTCTTCGGCTGGAGCTCGTTGAACTGCTTCACTCCTGGAGCAGCTCGAGGGGCAGGTGGAGGTGGCGGTGGTGCAACTGGAGCAGCCTGGGCAGCACGCTGGGACTGCTGAACCAACTGATGCTGCACCTCCAGCATCTCTCTCATCACACCCAGAACCTGACGGAAGTCTCCGCCCTGGTCTTCCTGAATCCCATCTCCAGAGCTCCCCGATCGGGTAACACGTCGTCCTGCCATCCTATTGACAGAAAGACACGGATTAGACTCGTACAATTTCTGGATGATAATAATAAAATGAAATTTAATACTTCAATTATTTCATACTCGCAGAAGAGGGGACCTGCATGGGCCACCACTAAAACCTGTCACGCCCCGCTTCCCAAAAACACGGAGGCGAAGCATGACGAAGGCCCGCTTAGGCCGGGGCAAGAGCCCAGACCCAATAAGCGTCTGTAGTTTTCCATAGCGAAGGTACAGGTCCCTGCAAGTTAGTACGAAATAACAAAAGTACAGAAAGAAACATTTCATTTTATTCCAAAAAATTTATCATCAAGTACTGAGAGTCTAAAGAAAAATGCCGTAAACGGCTACAACTGCTGAAAGGGAAACTAACGGTGCAAGAACCCAACCTAAACAAGAAAGCAACAGGTGCTACCCACCCAATCTAAACTGGAACAGAAATCTGGATCAGCAACACGAGGCCTCTAACTCTGGTCCTCCTCCGGGTCGTACTCCGGATCAACGTCCTCCGGCTCTGGGTCAGCTGGCAAGTCCGCCTCGTACTCCACGTACTCTGGCTCCACACCTGACGTACAGCACCAAAAGAAGGGAACTGTACGTCAGGCAAAGTCTACACAAACTGTCAGACTCTACTGCAAGTGTATCAACTTTTAACAATGATTTACTGGTTGTTTTAACATGCTGGGGTTATCACTGAGAAACGAAAAGTAGCGTAGCAGAAAAAGTAAACGTAGCAAACAGTAGACGTAGCGTGTGCTACCGACTACGGGACTAACCTACAGGTGTCAGGACAAGACGGGACGTGACAGACAGGACAAGACAAGACGGGACATGACAAGACACGAAAGGGTTCACGTCTTACGGTTCGAGGGGGATCAGACCCTCTTGTCGTGCGCACGCTCAACCCAACCCCAACCCAGGAACTCAGGACAAGATTCACGGGGATCATTTCCGCTAGGGAAACATCCGAAACGCCCGAAGGCTTTTTGGTCACAGGGATCACTTCCGCGGAGGGAAGCATCCGAAACGCCCGCAGGCTTTTTGTATAACAGTCACGGGGATCACTCTCGCATGGAGAGAATCCGAAACGCCCGCAGGCTTTTTGTATCACGGGGATCACTTCCGCAAGGGAAGCATCCGAAACGCCCGAAGGCTTTTTGTATCACGGGGATCACTTCCGCAAGGGAAGCATCCGAAACGCCCGCAGGCTTTTTGTGTGACAGGACACGACCTGACAAGTGTAGGGAAAGTTATTCTAGGGTGTCCACACGCACGCACACACAAGATAGTCCTATGTTGTCAGCAGTTCATTGTTGTCAGGCTCAGACTTCGTCGTCAAGTCTGAGCCGTCACGGGGCGTCCCGGACGCTATCATTTCACGTCCGGTTCTCATCACACACAAACTAACAGTTCTACAAACTAGAACTAAAACACAGTCAAATCGCAAGTGGGTACACTTGCCTGAAACAGCGGTGTGTCGTCTGTCCGGGGCGTCTCGTCCAGTCGTCGCGTCCGCGGTAGTCCGTCTGAAAAGAGATCACGGCGACGGCGTCAAGTCGCGATTTTCGTCAAATCCTATTTAAGTTCATTTCTAGGTTGAACGTGGCTACCCTAACCGTCACGAGTCAAGTTGTCCGATCAGCCTATCCGACGATTCTACCCTATGTGCACAGTCAAAAAGTCCAACGTCGGTCTACGGTTATACATCGATTTAAGAGAGCAGAAACTAAATTTAGTGAGTTAAGTTGCCAGTTTTACTTAGGTTCTCAGTTTTGCTACTGTGGGGGTTTTGCTACGAGATAGGGGAACCAACCTGTCCGGAGTCTGGGGTAGAGCGGACGTAGTGTCTGAACGGCGACCGATCTGACTGGCACGGCTACGGATCGTCTCCTAGCGGTGCCTCGGCTACGGGCAGCGTAGCCAGACACGTTCCGGGCAGCGGACGGGACGCGTGAACAGCGAGCAACGCGTCGGGTAGGCGTACTACGGCTTCCGGAGAACTTGCAACGGCAACCGAGATGAACGGTTCGTCGTACCCAACGCCTACGACGTCGGGAGTCGTAGGAAGAGTCCGGGATGTTGATGAGTACTCCCAGAAGGTGAAGGAGACTGTCGGAGAGCTCCAACAGCGAGGAGAGGCGACGAGATCTCGGCGGCGCGTCGGTACGATGCAAATCACGCAAAACAGCGAGTATACTCGCTGTTTCAGAGGGTTCCGCGGCCTGGGGTCGCAGCCAACAGCGAGAGGGGGCAGAGGGGGTTCCACGGCGACGACGCGGGGCTCCGGCGGCGGCGGCGGCGGCGGCGGCGGCCGTCGCAAGCTGCTGCGGCTGCTGCTGGGGATTCTGGCGGTTTGCAGCGGTTTGCGGCGGCGACAGGCGGCGGTCGGGGCTGCAGTCGAGAGGGGGAGGTCGGCGAGGCTGGTCGGCGGCGACTAGGAGCTCCGGCGGCGGCTAGGTTGCTGAGGAGAGGGTGTTTGCGTGGGTGTTGGGTCTCCTAGGGCCGGCGCTTGGAGGTATTGTTGCGGCTGTGAAGTTTTTTAGAGAAAACCTAGGTTATTCTTATAGGGGGGGCCCACGTGACTAAGGGGAGGAGTTCACACGTGAGGGGCTGCCACTTAACTAGGTTTAGGGTTTATTAGGGTTAGGTTTGTAGGGGTAATCTCGTAATTAACGGGCTCTACTAGTGCACAAGGGTCAATTGGTGCCCAAAAATTATAAGAAAAATACCGGGGCGACCGGGGCGACGAGAGCAAGAAGTCGGAAGAGACGGATTACAATTTCGATGTCGGGAAACAAAATTAAAAATAAAAACGCCTCAAGTCAAAAGTGCGACATGCGACGTCTTCTCAGAAAAGGTCTAATCGTGGGCGAACAGCCCGTGAATTGACGTTGCAAGTCAACACGACAAATGTAGTACTCTCAGAGAGGGTCACAACGACATATCACACGATAGGGTTTGGAAACAAACAAATTCTAAAATAAATACATGCACGGTCAAGCACACGTGTACGAAGAACTTACGATCGGAAACCGACCGTTACAGTTGCTGCCGTCGACAGCCCGCAGACGGCCCACCTGCCGTGCAAACGCCCCGACGGCCTCACCCTTGCCCTGTCGCCGCAGCAACTCCTCCCCATGTGAGCTCCTTCAATCCTCGCGTTCACACACTCCGACAGCGTCTCGCCCAGCCTCCTCCTCACGCTGGCAGCCTCCTCGCAGCCCCCACACGCCAACGCGATGACGCAGCAGGTGCCTCCATCGCCCAGATCAACCCCAGCACACCCCTCACGACAGATCTCCCCTAAAATATAAACTAACGTAACATATACATTAATAGTTATAATATAACCTACAGTATGATATCACTCATAATATAATATAACACAATAATATACTAATGTTCACGTATAACTAACAGCTTTAGGTTCGTTTCGTTGCTTGTGTGGCTTGCAGGTAGAAGAGCCACGACGCGGTTGGATGACGACTGTCGGCAGAGGTCGGAGGCTCAGCAGTGGTGGCGGTGGTACTGGGAGGTGGTGCAGGGTTGCAATGGCGGTAACTGCAGGTTTGGGTGGGAATACTGAGGGGGAAAAGGTCGAAGGGTTTGCGTCGGAGGACGGTTGAGGTTTCGGTGGCTTGGGCAGAGAAGATGGACGCGAGGGGATTGCTTGGAGGTTAGAGGTAATGCTGGTGGATGTGAGGTGGTGTAGGGGGTCGTCGGAGACATGGGAGTGCTGGTGGAAAGAGGTCGGGCAGTTGTTTATGTAGAAACTAAAGATCTAGATGTGTACAAACCGAATAACACAGATCTAGATATATAACATGCGAAATCTTAAATCATTGACCTACTCGGATTTAGCGGAAGCGTACCTGAGTCCATCGCTAATAATCTGAAAGATCCTGACGATAGCACAGCGGACGATCTTCCAGAATAGCATGAATCAACCGTTTGGAGAATCCCTTTAGCTTTCTCCCGGTTTCTCTCCTAGCAACGGGACGTAGAAAAGACGGCTCAACTTTATTCGTGTATTCCGGGGACCATGACCGCTAATATTTATAGGCTAGCCTCCATAGCCCTAGGGTTTCCAACTCGGCCCATTAACGAGTTGAAGCCCAATAGTCTCTACACATAGAGGCCCCACAACATGTTTAACTCATTTAGCCCATTTAATTAATTAAAACCAGATCACTAATATATTGGGCTTAATATGACAGCGTAGCACTTATATAATTATTCACCGCATATTAGCCCAACGTTGGATTAAGATCCAACTTGTTGGATAAGTTCCAACAATCTCCCACTTGGGCTATATGCTTAAACTTTATAATTATATTTCATAGTGCATACAACCAAATAAGATCTTAACTTACTGTCATTTCTTTAATGAGTTAAGAACAATCCGGTCCATCAATTATATTAGCAAGGGATCAAAGAGATCTTCGCCGCAGCAATTGCAGCTCGACCCATCAGTGGTCACCGTGCTAATACAAAAGAATGACATGGATTATGAAGTGGATGTGTAGCGTGGAAATTACATGTAATGTGATCTAACATGTCTATTTCCAACTGATCCTCCTTAACCTTAGTGAGATCATAAACAAAACAAAATCGGAGTGAAGCCGAACTGAAACCAAAAACTTTATTTCTGATCAGAAAATAACCTCAAGCTTAAGCTGGAGACTTAATTTTGTCTATCATATGAGCACCCAAAAGAACAAACTCCCACAAAACTGAATGTTCTTAATGAAATGACATCCATATGAGTAGCTAGCTCACAAAACCTTTTGGATGACATTTCCTTACTATAACGGATCCGTAATTACATGGTTTGTTCCGATGTGCTCATTAGACAATTATACACTCCTATTAATCAACAATCTAGGAACTTGATCTCTGAATATCTAAACTTTGTCGAGTTCCTGTTGTTGCTGGAATATAAAACTGCAGACTTCATTGTCACTAAATAAACTGTGTGGTGTTTCAACACCATCCCTAATTTGCAGCATAGTGACAAAATATGCAGATATATTTCATGATTTGGATGTCACATAATGTGATATGAAATCTAAAGCCATGGCAGAAGAGACTATATAAAGGGACCATTTATATCTCTTCTAGTAGATGGCACCTAACATAGATTTTCATACATTCTTTGCATCCAATAAATGATCAGAGTCCGTGTACCAAGATGATCTCAAACTCTTTTGACTACTGATCCTTGAACATGTAACCCTTTTGTTCTCCATAAATACCGTATGACACATTTGGCTGCTGTCAAATGGTCAACTCCTGAACTTAACAATCTGCCCAACACACCTGTAATATATGCAATAACCAAATGCATATAAAACTGAGCATACTTTAGACTCCCTATTGGTGAGGTATAGGAAATCTTCTGAAGATTATTCTCAGGGCAATTATTGAGATTAAACTTGTCTCCCACAGAACTTAGCATTCATTACCACATAGATATTATATAAATTACATGCTCCCAAGAACTTAGATAACATCATTAAATATCATCTCAAAACCGAACGAGGTGATCAGTAACGATATTGAAATGCTCTACTAATGCCATTATAAACCTTATAGAGTCTTTCATGAAAATCCCAATAGAAAGTCTTTTTACACATTAATGCATTCTTTTCCGTATAAAGTCTTTGAGTGATACGCTTTAAATCTTTTCTTAATATCCTTTTGAATTCCCTTTTGATTGTAAAAGACTATTTACAATCAATAGGTTTCAAACCTTATGGCACTGAGAAAAAGATTTTTAAGTATCATTTAAAGACTTTCTTAATTAATGCATTAATCCATTTAGAGATGTAAAACCTTTTATGACTTGATGTAAGTCAAACTTCCATCATCTTAATGTCAACGGTAAACTTGTCATCTCTTTAATGGATTTTCCTGAATGGCAATTAGTGCTTTGAGGGTGCTAGAGTTTGTCCTTATGAACAATTTCTCGAGTAGGAGGAATTGCAACATTATCTTGAATTTATTGTGTCTTGAACAATGTCAGGAATACCATCCCGAACAATGCCAACAACACCTGTGTGGATATAATCCTCTTCAAGAGTAACGTCACTAACTAAATTTCCCCCCTCAAACTCAGCATCCTCAAATAGGTGTGCATTTCCTAATTCGTTAATTAACTTAATAGTGGGATTATGTAAAATCATACAAAATAATATCAACTTTAAAACTATTCAACAAAATTAGAAAATCATTAGCATTATTTCCTATTACTTTATTAGGCTTATAAAGCCTTACTTTAGTTGGACATATCCAAACATGCAATTGATTTATTTGTTGAAACTTTATTAAGGATATAAGCTGCAATCAAAATATAACTGAATTCTAAACTGTTAATTCTTTCATTATAACACATGTACTTAAACTGCAGGAATCTTAGAAATAAAGCAACATTTTCAAATAAATAAAGATTATAATGATCTTTTAAAGAACTAGAATAAACTAATTTTGAATTAAGAGACAACCAACTTTTCCATTCAAAATTGAACACTTATAACCAAATTTGTTCAAAATAGAAATGGAAATCCAAATTCCGTTAAAAACGGTACATAATAGTCTCATAAAATTCAAATACAATCTAGCACTTAAAAGAAATAATCTAAATTTAATGTGCCTTTACTTGAACCATCTTGCCATTGCCCATATCGATGTATCACCATCATTTGGCTTTTGGCATCTTAGGCAATCCTGCATAGACACAATGATGTGAATGGTTACACCAAAATCTTTCCATCACGTGTCTATAAGTACCCAAGGTTGCATGAAAAGAAATTATGCTAGAATTAAACCAAATTTCGCAGCATACCTTTCTTATCTTTTAGTGGTAGAGATCATATGAGCACTTTCTGTCTTCCTTGCTCAAGCCTGTTCTCTTCCTGGACACAGTGCGAGATGAGCTCATCCAGAGACCAAGTCTCATCCTTCAGATTGTAGCTCATCTTAAACTGGTTGAACTGTGATGGAAGAGATATCAAAACAAAATACACTAGCAGAGCCTCTGAGAGGTCTGGCTGAAGTGCTTTCAACCTTGAAGCAACATTAGACATCTTCAATATGTGCTCCCTAATGTTTCCCGTACCCTAATACCGCATTGAATTTAGAATTGTCAAGAGTGTACCAATTTCACCCCTTTCATTCTTGACAAATCTATTTTCAACATCAGAAAGGAATCCTTTAGCTGTAGTAATTTTATCTGAAATAGTGCCCCTGAGATTTTCTGGAATGGCAGAAAAATTTTCACGAATAATAGCTGAAAAGAGAACAAGTAAAAAACAATTTTAACATGTTCATATGAGTATTAAACAAAGCAACACCAAATTCAAATTAATGCTATTTTCCCATCTCAAGACATCCCCCACTAGCCCAATATTTATCTTTGGATAATCTATTGACTAGTCACTGACATCTTGTTGTAGCAATCAGACAATGACAATAATAACATGCAAAAAATAAAACTTCCTTTGGGCCGAATTAAATTTGCATGCATTGAACTCACTAATCATCACCTTGTCTATTGCCACAGGTGCGCATGAAATGGTAGAGAACGGTAATCTTCCTTTGGGCCGATTTAGCATTCTTACGCAAATCACGGGCACATTTGATTCTTTTTATATTCATGAAATGAAATAATGCAAATCAACAGAGCCCACTTTGGCGAGGTGATGATTGCACGAAATCATTTCAAAAATATATACCTTTGCAAATTTTGAATCTAAGTCGCAATTTTATACATGAATATACTTTAAGTGGAGATATTCAAGTCCACTTTTCTTCAAAATCAAATTTAAGGCAACCAAAATTTTCATACAAAAGTATGTATTCAACTTGTTATATTTCGAGATTAGAATTGATCTTCACAAGAAAACCCACTTTGGTGAGTTGATGATCCAATCATTCTATATTCGAAATATATAATAATTGTGCCAAAAAATTAAAATTGAAACTAAACCGAATTTAACAAAAAAATGATTACAACAAGTGGAAATATATATAAGAACCTTTTATTCCACCTTTCTAATCATTTATTTTGAGTTAAATAAAATCCATAGATTCAACACAAATTTTCTTCTTAAAATAGGGTATATTAGGTGTACTAATGGGTATATGAACATACATATAAAGTTATATATATATATACACACCCTACCCCATTTCATATATAACTTTAAAATGTGTCAAATTTCCTTAAGGCCATTTGCTTGATGGTTAGTGCACGAAAATCCTTTAAGGCCTTTTAAACTTATTCTTAAGGAGAAATATATGTTAAAACCTTTTATTTGCTCTCGAAGAAAACACCTGAATTTTGTGTTTTAATTTAAATCTAAATTTAGGCAAACTGAATTTTCATACCAACGTATGAAGTCAACTTGTTATATACCGAAGTATATACATATAGTTTTAAGCCTTAAAATTAGAATTTAAATTTATTTTGCACAATTAACATAAAATTTATTTTTGAGGAGAAATATACATTTAAGCTTCTTATTTCCTCCTTCAACCCAAATTAAATTCAATATTGGTCAACCAATCATACAAAAGTATGTATTTAACCGTTTATATTACGAAATAATAATAATTTAACAGTAAAGCCCACTTTGGTGGGATCCCGTAATAATTAAAATTATTTTGAAACATATAATCTAATGTGCCCAAAAATTGAATTCAAATGAAACTGAACTTAAATGTAAATATACAGGAAAGCCTTTTATTTACTCTTTCGATCCGTTTAAAATTCATCCAGGCAACTGATCATACTGAGTATGTATTCTAATCCGTTTACATTCCGAAATAATAACAATTTTAATAGTAGAACCCACTTTGGTGGAATTTTACAAAAAATTGGAATTATTTCAAAAAAATGTATATATGACTGAATTTTGCCTAAAGAATTAAAATTGGAATGAACTTAAATTTAACACACAAAATTAGGCCTACAGGAACACAACCATTTATTTCCTCCTTTTTAATGAATTTAAATTCAAGATTTTTTAGGCACCAAATTTACATACAAAGTATGTCCGTAACTTTTTATATATCAAAATAAGAGTAATCGCCACGATAAAGCCCACTTTGGTGGGGATTTGATTTAATTACAATCATTTCAATATATATATGATGAAGCGTGCCAAAAATTGAATTTAAAATTCAAACTGAATTTTAACAAAAATTTATACTTTAGGTGTTAAAATAAATCCAAAACAACCCCAAATTTGTGTCCAAATGACCCAAAAATTGGGTCCAAAATTAGCCATGTGCCCAAAAAAACTGTTTTGCAATAAGCCCAAAAGAAGGCTAAAAACTGTTTTGCAATAATATGCCCAAAAACACCCAAACAAGGCCCAAAACAGGCCCAGCCCAATCCTCCCCAAAAAAGGTTTTTTTTCGGGTTAGGGTTTCTGTAGGGGGGCGGCGGCGGCCGCCGCCGCCGCCGCCGCCGCCGCCCGCCCCAGTAGGACGCCGTAAGGGGGGGCGTGAGCCCCCCTTTTTTCTCGCAATCGGCGCCGGCCAAGAGGCCGGCGCCTATTACCCAACGGGGGGCGGCCCCCGCCGCCCCCTGTGAATCTGAACGGGGGGCGGCGGGGGCCGCCCCCCTTTGTCCCGACGGGGGCGGCGGGGGCCGCCCCCCTGGTTCTTTACGGGGGCGGCGGGGGGCCGCCCCCTTTGACCTGACGGTGGGCGACGGGGGCCGCCCCCCTTTGACCTGACGGGGGGCGGCGGGGGTCGCCCCCCATTGTCTTTAGGGGGCGGCGGGGGCGTCGCCCCCTTTGATCTGACGGGGGCGGCCTCCGCCGCCCCCTGTTACTGAACGGGGGCGGCGGAAGCCGCCCCCTCTGTCATCCGACGAGGGGCGGCAGAACTGCCGGCCCTTTTTCCCCGTCGTTTTTTTTGACTTACAGGGGCGGCTTTGCCGCCCCTTTTTGATCCGTGTCGACCCCGGCATCGCCGGCGCCGTTCTTCCGACAGGGGCGGCAGAGCCGCCCCTCTTTTGCTGTATCGGGCGGCGGCCGGCGGGCCGCCCCCGATCTAGGGTTTGTCAAAAAAACAATTTTTTTTGGTTGGAAAAATTAATCAAAAAACCAAATTTTTATAGATTTGAAACTTAAAACTGATAAAAAACTAATTTTTATCAGATCCGAAACTTAAGACAGATTAAAAATCTGATTTTTATCAGATCTACAATGAGCAGGCAAAAAATTTAAGATCCACAGCATGTGGGCTCTGATACCACTTGTAGAAACTAAAGATCTAGATGTGTACAAACCGAATAACACAGATCTAGATATATAACATGCGGAATCTTAAATCATTGACCTACTCGGATTTAGCGGAAGCGTACCTGAGTCCATCGCTAATAATCTGAAAGATCCTGACGATAGCACAGCGGACGATCTTCCAGAATAGCACGAATCAACCGTTTGGAGAATCCCTTTAGCTTTCTCCCGGTTTCTCTCCTAGCGACGGGACGTAGAAAAGACGGCTCAATTTTGTTCGTGTATTCCGGGGACCATGACCGCTAATATTTATAGGCTAGCCTCCATAGCCCTAGGGTTTCCAACTCGGCCCATCAACGAGTTGAAGCCCAATAGTCTCTACACATAAAGGCCCAACAACCTGTTTAACTCATTTAGCCCATTTAATTAATTAAAACCAGATCACTAATATATTGGGCTTAATATGACAGCGTAGCACTTATATAATTATTCACCGCATATTAGCCCAACGTTGGATTAAGATCCAACTTGTTGGATAAGTTCCAACAGTTTATAGTTACGGCTGAAGAGGTTACAGGAGGTGTCGTGGGTGCTGGCATGGATGCTTGACGGGAGGAGGAGAGACGTTTCGATGGGAGGAAAACAGTGGCAGCAGTTGTTGCATGGGCTGAGGAAAGGAGGGATGGTCGGAGGTTTTGGAGAGGGAAGAGGAGATGAGGTGCTACCACAGTTGTTGAGGTCGGATGTCGAAGAGTGGTGGGTTGCGGTTCAGGTGAAGGGAGAAGAGGGGTTCGCAAGAGGTTGTGAGGGTTGCTGAAGTTACCGTGGGGTTTGTAGGAGGATGGAGGGTGTTGCGGTGATGTTGGGAAACTGACGAGGATGCTGTGGTTTGAGGAGAAGGGAGGTTGCAGTTTAGTGTTGGTAGAGGGGAAAGAGGTGGCACCGGAGACTTGCTTCTGGCGTTGGGATGCTGTTGACGGGGTTTTTTTTGGAGAGGAAGGATGTTCCTGGTTTGTTTGGAAAGAGGAGGAAGGAGAGTTGTGATTCAGGGGTTATGGTCTTGCTGTGTGAGAGAGAGATATAGGAAAGAGGGAGAACGTGGGTTCGTGGCCTCTTTTGTTTATTTTGAAACAGAGATAAAAGAGTAGTTGCAACTTGCAAGGAATGCGTTGAGTTGGGAACGTGAGCTCTGTTGTTAAACTGTGCAAATAAATAGCATAGAGGAAATGGATCCTAACAACGTGAAAGGGTAAGTTGATTAAACATTAAGATTTGAGTTAGGATAATCCATTAAGATTTGTTAAGATTTATTAGTTTAAATCTTATACAGAATATCTAACTAGTTAAGATATTTAGACTTATTAGAATAAAACAATTTAGCTAAGAAATTCTCTACTTGTCATGATTTGTCTACTTAAGACAATTAAATTATTACGACTTTGCCCTACAACTCCACATCATCAAAAACATAATTATAATATTAGTTTGATCGGGAAGTCGTGTGGGTCGCGAACACGGGTCTGATCTTGAGTTCGAGTTAAGGAAAATAATAATTAAAATCATGATGTAATTGTTCACATAATGCAATGCATAAATAAAATACGTACGAAATACGTATGACAGAAAGTGGTCATTACATCCTACCCACCTTAAGAAGAATTCCGTCCTCGAAATTTCTATCAACTAGGATGTGGGGACGTAAATAAGGATAGTGCTCACGCATTTCCTCTTTCGATATGCACACCACACTCTCTACTATACCCACTGCCAATAAATAACAACTACGCCATCATGCATAAACACTCAATTAATATTACTAACACTAATATTAATAACAATAGTAATACTACTAATAATACTAATTAATAACCATAATAATAATAATAATATCACACACACATCACTAATTACACATCAATATTAATACTAATATAACACAACTAATACACAACACTATTAATACATTGCCATCATACAATACAATTAATTAATATTATAATTAAGGCAAATACTAGTACTTTACTATACTCACACAGCAACTTACCAATTGCAAGGGTGCCATTACTTTGCACACCTACATTATTACTAATACACAATATACTACCATTTGTATACAATCATAATTCACAATCATATATTTCGTATACTACTCAATACTGATACATAAGTATAATCATATTCAGTTAAGTAACACCCCAATAGTATAATTACTTTACATACTACATTATACTCTAAGCACTACATAATAAATATCACTACACGTGTAGATACGCACAATACACTACACAATACACAAAAAATAGACATGTCCTACTTTATATAGTAGTAGGATCATTACAATCTACCCACCTTAAGATCAACTCAGTACTCAGACTTCCTTGAATAGGGATAACTTAAGGGTGGGCGGACTAAGGTCACTCTATTTCAGACATATATACTATAATAAAAGCAATGTACATCTATATGCATACACTTCTCATATATCATATAGTCTCACATATTGAAATACTTATGCATGCATTCACCTTACACACATATCCACACTTATACTATTACACTCCTATCTCGTATCTACACAAGACATAGACATACATTCTATATATACTCACAAGCATACACAATCATGGTAATTTACATAAATCTAGATATTACTACATATACACATCTATATATAATTACAAACATACAATCATGTATACCTCCTAGTATACACATGCACATACATCATCCCGTAGGGGAAGTAATACAATACTATAATATAATTCTACTACTATATGTAAAACACTCATATTCATACAATATGTATAGATACCTATAACTAAGCACATACCTATCCACGCATGAGCATACGCACAAACACACTAATTTATAGATCATACAATGAATATGTACACCCAACTATAAGCACACCTATTTTCAGGTACATTACACCCAACATGCACATAACCTTACTAGCATACAATTACAAACATTGACAAGTACGACATCCAAA
The DNA here is from genome assembly GCA_030789695.1 of Scilla litardierei. Lineage (NCBI taxonomy): Eukaryota > Viridiplantae > Streptophyta > Magnoliopsida > Asparagales > Asparagaceae > Scilla > Scilla litardierei. Next base: position 121,129,961 of record CM061135.1, on the reverse strand, counting down.
ATACATACACCCCTAGTAGATAGTCAAACCACAATTCTAAAACGCACAGACATCCGTATAGTGATATAGCTATCCACACATCTGTATAAATATAACACTTACTACCCACCCTATATACAACTACTCTCTCTCTCTCTCTCTCTCTCTCTCTCTCTCTCTCTCTCTTATTGAGGATGATGGGGTGCTAGACATTGATAAAATGCCAGAGCTCCTGACATGCTTTAATCCGGAGTGGCAGATAGAGGTTCAAGAGCTAGCATGAACTTTGGAAAAGCAGAGTACTGTTAAGGATATATCCGGCCCAAATATTCCCCTGCCTCCGAGTACCAGAAGGAGCGTGAGACTGAAGGAGGGGAGTCTTCAGCAACAAAATCGTGTTTAATTATTGTCCTCATCTGGAACACTCGGTGCCTAAATAATTCGATTAGGCGAAGAGATCTTAGAGATGTTTTGAAGAATCAGAAGCCCTCCATTGTGGCTTTGTTAGAGACTAAACTGAAAAGCATGTCTGTTAATAAGAAGTCTTGCATCCCTCAGCAATGGCTGACCTTTAATAACTTTGCTACGCAGAGGGGAGGTAGGATCCTGTTGGGCTTGGACCCTACTGTTTGGCAAGCAACTATTATGTCATCCTCTCCGTAACACATCACAACTCTATGTAACATTGCAGGTGGCTTCTCCATGGTGTTTACAACGATATATGCTCTGAACACTAGCTCGGAGAGGAAAATGTTATGGCACCATCTTCATCTTGATTCCAAAAAAGTAAGACACAAACCCTGGATTATTGGAGGAGATTTCAACTATGTCCTATACACTAAGGATAAGATTGGCGGTTGTAAGCTGGATGATGGTATGGTTGAAGACTTCAGCAATTGCATTACTAGCTGCTCTCTCCAAGAAATTAAGAGTACTGGGCCACAAATGAGTTGGTGCAACAAGAGACTGGCAAGGGACGCATTGCGGTGCAGCTAGACAGAGTATTCTACAATGATGATTGGATTTCCAAGCTGACAAAATCTTACATGATGTACCTTGACCCTCACACCAGTGATCACTTCCCCGATGGTTATTAAATTGCACACCCAGGTTTCGACTAGCCCCAAACCCTTTAAATATTTTAACCATTGGTCAAAATTGCCAGGATACACTGACCTGATAGAAGCTAGCTTGGGTCAGTACATGCACGGTTCCCCCATGTTTTGCTTGATGCAAAATCTAAAGAGATTGAAAAATTTATTATGCAACCGGGCCCGAGATGCACATGCGGCTAATTCTATTGATTCATACCGTAAAAAGCTTGAGAGCCCGAGGAATCAGCATGACTTTAATGTGGATCCGAGGTTATATTATGAAGAACAGAAGTTGCATAATGAATTGGCCCAGTTGATTGGTATGGAGGAGGAGATGTATAGGCAGAAAAGTCGGCAACAATGGCTGAGTCTGGGAGACAGGAACACAAAATTCTTCTATAATGCCATGAAGGCTAGGCAAGGGTTTAATAACTTGGGGCACTTGGTGGATGCCGATGGGAACCAAAATAGGTCTCTAGAGGATCTGAAAGTTGAGGCTCCAAAATTCTATGAGCAATTATACAGTCAAACGGAATACTGGAATGTATTCCCTCGCCTTGTTCCTAAACACAAGATTACAGTTGAGGCGGCCAACTGGCTGGATAGGAGAATATCCAAAGATGAAATAAAATCAGCAGTGTTCCAAATTGGAGCTGATAGAGCACCAGGGCCGGATGGTTATAATGGGTTCTTTTTCCAACAACACTGGTCCCTCATTGAAGGTGATGTAATCAGATCAATTCAACACTTCTTCAGAACCGGTGTGATGCTCCCCCAAATTAATCACACTTTCCTTACACTAGTGCCCAAAAGCCCAAATGCGTCAAGCCTGGGGGATTATCGACCTATTGCCTGCTGTAATGTGCTATACAAAATTATCAGCAAAGTATTGTGCAATAGACTCAATGAGGTCATCCATGATCTAATCTCAGCAAACCAGTCTGCTTTTTTGAAAGGTAGACTGCTCTCGGACTGCTCTCTACTAGCCCACGAACAAATAAGAGATTATAGCAACCCTATAGGATCCAGAGCATGTATTAAATTGGATTTGAGGAAGGCTTTCGACAGTGTCAACAGGGAATTCGTTTACTTCATGTTGCACCAACTGGGGTTCAATTACACTTTCATTAACTGGTTAAAGGAGTGCATCTCTACCCCGTCTTTCTCAGTATTGGTGAATGGTTCACTTGAGGGTCACTTTATGGGGAACAGAGGCCTACGCCAGGGTGATCTTCTCTCTCCTTACCTCTTCATGATTGTTATGGAAGCTCTTTCACTCCTTGTGGGGAAAGCTATTCTTTTGCGCACCATTCACCCTATGTGATGCACAAGCTCTATTTCATATCTCCTCTTTGCAGATGACCTCCTAATCTTCTGTCGGGCTAATCATCGTTCCTTTAAGGGTCTTAAAAATCTTCTAGATGAGTTCTCCAACTACTCTGGCCTCCATATTAATTGGAATAAAAGCGCTGGGATATTCAGCAAGGGTACCAAATCGGCTTCAAATCTTGCAGACTTTCTGGGAATTAAGATGGCCTCCACGATCACCATATACCTTGGGCTACCTCTTTCTACAAAATATCCTAAAGCCCCCCAGTATAACAAGCTGATTGACAAATGCAAAAAGAGTCTTCTGGGTTGGACATCGATGTCCCTATCAATTTCTGGTAGAATCGAGCTGGTGAGATCCGTAATCTATAGTATGGTTTTCTTCTGGATGCAAGCTTTTCACGTACCATCATCTATTCTCCATAAAATTTCTTCTGCATGTTGGAAATTTATCTGGGGAAGCACTAGGATCTGGTCTTGGAATGATGTCTGCATGCCCAAAAAAAGAGGGAGGTGTTGGGCTCAGACTACTCTCTGATCTTAACCTGGCTTCGGGGGTCAGATTGACTTGGAGATTACTTTCAAATGAAGGGTTTTCGGCAGAATATATACGTGGAAAATATGGTAACCCGAACAACTTCTTCACAGCAATTGGATTGCCATTTCATTCGGGAACATGGAAGTTCATGCTACATTGCAGAAAAACCTCCCAGAAACTAATCAAAAAAGTGGTTCGTGATGGCAAATCCACACTATTCTGGCATGATAACTGGCTACCTGGTGGGCCCCTTAAAAATGAGCATCCAATACTTGCAGGATCTAGCAATAAGCGTGTGATTGACTACTGGCAAGGCTCGGGCTGGGCAAATGACCCGTCCATTGAGAGCATTAGGCCGATGCTGATGAATTTTGCTATCAAGACAGGCTCGGATTATTGGAAATGGGTCCCAGGTGAGGACTTTTGGTATAGGGATGCTTGGGATGGGGCTAGACAAAGAGGTGAGTCTTTTCCATGTCATAAACTAATATGGTACAAAAATCATTGACCGAAGATGGCCCTATCCCTCTTGAGAGCTTATAAAGGGAAGCTGCTAACCAAGGATTTTCTCATAATTGGGGGATTAGCAATGATGGGCTCTGTATCCTATGCAATAATGGCTCGGAAGAAACCGCACAACACCTCTTTTTTAGGCGCGATTTTGCCCATTATTTATTGAAGCGCAGTTTTCTGAAACTGGGCTTGCGTGGACCCTCCCACGCTGATTTGAAGAGTGTTGGAGATATTTTGTACAGCACTTTGGAACCAAAAGTCTCCTTAGTCTCCTTGCTAAAACCGTACTATCTGCAATAATCTGGAACTCATGGAGGGCAAGGAATAAGAGAGTTTTTGAGAACACCAAGCGCTGTAAAACCCAGGTTTTTGAGGACATCGCTTCTGATATCAAGATTGCTCTAAAAGACCAGGATCTAGACGACGTAGATGCGGCTGAAGCATTAACAAATTGGGAATTCAGAGATATGGGTTAATAACCATTATGGTAGTTTGTATGATTTTTTTGGGTTTTATGGGGTTTGGTACGGAAACAGGAGATGATAATAGGGATTGACGGCGCTTGTGCCCTAACCTCTCTCTATTAAATCCCGTTTTCCTAACCAGTCCCCGTTTTTGTATATTTTTGATTATACATTAATAAAGATTACACTTACCTTTCTATATATATATATATATATATATATATATAATGCGCATGTGCTCAAGCTCAGGCACGATTCCTGCGCTCGACACCTCCCTACCGTCCGATTTGATCTGCTATCATGGTAATATCTGACCTTTTGGTGCAATTAGCATCGCGCCCTTTAAGCCCTTTTCAAAGCGCCTTTGTACTAAATTACCTTTAACCCTTTTTGTACTAAAATACAATCGATGCCACTTCTTTTGCTCACTCCTGTGCAAAACATAGAATCTGGAGTAGATCCTCAGTTTTGCACTAGGTCTTCGATTTCAACAGCCCACGCATGAGATCGCCCCCAAATCCTTGCTATCACACAATCGTTGATTCCCCTCCTACTCTCCTCCATCGAGGTAAGGATGGGCATTCCTAATTTACTCGACATCTCATATTGATCAACACACACAATGAGATAAATTTTTGAAGGGGTTTGCGCTGTGAGTAATTTCCAACCTTTGGACGATTAGCGCTGGAAATTACTCTCCGCACATAACGGTCTAAGAAGTGAGTAATTTCCAACCTAGCAAAGTGTTGCGATGGAAATCACTCTCCGTGCAAAACGATTCAAAAATTTAGCCTGTTGTGCGCCTTGCGAAATATGAGATGTTTATCAAAATTTACTAAAGCCGCACATATAGCACAACAACTTAGAGCGAATGTCGTACATAATATTGCCCACCGCGCAAAATGGGTGATATGTTTGATTTTGTGATGTATTTGATCTTTTCATCAAATATGATGGTAATAATTAGATCAGATTGAAAAAGACTAGCTATTATACCCAAGGTTTCTACATGATTAGTAATAGTAGTGTGGTTTCAACTAATAAGATGATGTATAATCTACTGCTACTTGGATAGCCATATATAGTAGTCATGCAGTATCAATATTACTGATATTTTTATTTGTTTCTAATATAGAAAATGAAAATCGAAGAGAGTGAACCCTTTGTGCATGATCAGGAGATGCCAAATGAGATTGAAGCTGAAAATGACAGTGCAAACAGCGTATATTAAGAGAATACGCATAGTGATAATGAAAAAGGCATCCCACATATTGGAATGAAATTTGAAACATAAGAATATGCATATCAATTTTATAATATATATGCAGCAATAAAAGGTTTTGCAACTCGAAAGGGATCTATGGGAAAGGAAAAAGATGGCAATACAACGAGGAGGAAGTATACGTGCAACAAAGAAGGGTATAAAAGCTTAAAAGATAAGAGGGAGATAGGGATGGAAGTTAATCGAAGGAAAAATGAGAGAGAAGGCTGTATGGCTCGAATGACAATTCATAAAATCATCGATGGAGTATGGTGCATAAACACCTTTGATGATGATCATAATCATGAGTTGATAAAAAGCCCATCGAAGATCCAGATGGTACGGTCACATAAAAGATCACATATGGACAGAACATGTAGAAATTTAATTGATCAGATGCATGGCTGTGGAGTAGGACATGCAAAGATTGCAAGGATTCTAAATGCCACAGTAGTAGTAATGTCAATATTACTACGCAACAATGCATTGATCATGGGAGAGTAGCAAGAAAGAACAATATTGGGAAGGAATGCATTAGAGTAATAGAACAATTTATTAAAAGGCAAGCTATAGACTCTCAGTTCTATTATGCTATTAAGCATGATGAAGAGAATATATGTAGGAGTATATTTTGGCTGATGGAAGGGCGAGGACATCATATAGCCAGTTTAGAGATGTGTTTGTATTTGATGTCACTTATAAGACAAATATATTCATATTGCCTTTTGCACCTTTTACAGGTGTCAATCATCATAAACAGTCTGCATGAAGATGAGCATCTACGTTCAATGTGGTCTTCTTCTAACACTGAATTTGATGAAGTCTATGCAAATTGGTGTAAGAACAGTCAAAATGTTGAAGAAGTTGAGAATTGTTGGGGCATCTTAATTGAGAAGTACCAAAATGAATTTCAGGAGCCATTGCCAAAAAAAATATGAAATGAAAGCCTGGAAGTGGTTACATACGATGCATGAGAAAGCACATCATTGGATTAAGGCGTACCTACTGGATACTTTCTTTGCAGGTATGAAAATGTTAATACGATAGAGATTATTGTAAAAATATATGATCAAAATAAAGTAATCATATGGTATTCATTTCTTGTTTTGTGTGTAGGCACGGCGTCCAGCAAAAAGGAGTGAAAGCATGAACGTGTATTTTGATGGATACGTAAACTGTATGACTCCATTATACGAGTTCATTGATAAGTATGATTAAGCCGTAAAATTTCAATAAGACAAAGAGGAGAGAGAAGATACTTTTTGTATGAGGAACAAACCAGAATTTAGCGGCATGCATGAGTTAGAGGTTACCGCAAAGGTATATACTAGAAATATATTTTCCATTTTTCAAATTCGTTTCAAAAATACTTTATATTGTTGGCATGAAAGGGTAAGCATGGATGGGGATATGACCATATATAGAGTAACTATGCAGATTGATGGAAAGAGCTACTTGCATAATATTCAATGCAATATATCTACGGGAAGTTCAGGTGTACGTGTGCAAGGGCCGTGACTGAAGGTTTGCTATGCACGCAAATTTTATATATCTTGAAGCAAAAATTTAATATGCAAGCCATCCCTGAGAGTTATATTTTACCAAGGTGGAATTTAAGTGCAAGACATAACATCATGAGTCTTGAGGCCTCTTTGACTAGCACAGTACACGGATTGCGTCCAAATCAAAGTACTCCACTTCAAACCTGGAGACTTTGTTCATCATTAGCTAAAGTCGTGGAGATGGTTACAAGAGATCCCCTTCTGTTTGATGACGTATTTGGGTGGGCAAATAGTTTTTTGGACCAACATAATATGAATGATAAAGCGCAAACTGCTTCTGAAGAGCCAAGCACTCAGGTGGGGTCCAATGCACCTATCAAACAAGAAGTGGGAGTAAATGATGTCATTATGCATGATCCTGCAAAAGCAAGAACTACAGACCGACCACGAGTGGTGTTAAGGATTCCGTCTGGAATACAAGTCTAACACGAACAAAGTCAAGGAAGAACAAGGACTTGCAGTGTTTGTGCAGAAAAGGGTCATGACATGAGAACGTGTCGTATGAGTACATCTGGTAGAAAGAAGGTATATTTGCTCAAATGTTTACTATTTTATATACTAGTATAAATTATTTTAACATCATTGCTCCATATTCTCTGTAGGAAAAATCTTCGTCCGATGACTTAACAAGGCTTTGATATGAAGGCCGACATTTTTATATACTATAGGAAACAATTTTGTACTCGCTTCGAAGAAATATACTACATGCATCTGTCATGGACATATCAGTATAAATGTGATGAAACTAAACTGGTTCTCTTTAAAAATGGTTATCTGAAAACGACAGCCTCCTATATTTTAGTCCAAAATGCAGCCATTGTGGCATTGAATTAATAGGGCTGGGGGTCCAAATTGAATCTTAAAACACAAAGTCTTGATTATAAGTATATGAGGATGATGCCTATCATTCGAGACCTATATATGCTACTGCGGATCTCATACCTTATAATTTCTTTGTTGCTGTAGATCCGGACAATTGTCAAGAAAATTAATGTGCTTAAGTGACGTGCGTTTATATTTCATATATTCACGCACGTTTTCTTTTGTGTTTCTCCATGTTTTTCCGCCGTCTCTTATTCGTTTTCGTATATTTTCCCGTTTTCTTTCACTTTTCTTTGTTTGTCCATGATTGCAGGAGGTTGACCACGTAGGGGACGTTTAATGATGATATCCCAAGTCCCCGGAGCAACAGGAGAAGTCACGCATGATCCAGGGGGTCAAACGGCGAAGTATTCATCTTTCAGCCCCTCACCCGGTCGGTTGGTCATCTCCAACCGATCGGGTGATGCACGCGTGCACCAACCGGTCGCTACCGCAGCTCACAAAGAAGTCACCCGACCGGTTCACAGACCGGTTCTGCGGGCGGCTGTTCCCTGTTTTCTCGAGCAGAATTCCAACCGATCGGGTGACTCTCACCCGATCGGTTCATTTGTAGCTGAAGAAGATGAGCTGAAGACACGGGCGTTCAACCGGCCGATTCACCCGACCGCTCCAAGATCCAACCGGTCGCTCAAGAACTCACCCGATCGGTTTATATGATCGGGTGAAAACTCGCCGTTTTCTGATATTTATTTGTAACGGATCAACCGATCGGTTGACTTGTCAACCGATCGGTTGATGCGACGGCCTATATATAGAGCCCCTAGGGTTCCAGAAACGGAAGTTGCTGTTTTTCTACTGTTTTATTTCCTTGTGACGGCTGTAATTGTTACTCTTTTGTAAGTTTTCAGATCTTTCTCAAATTTTAGTATTATCTTTATGACTCTATTACTTCCGCATTGCAATTGTCCGATTACGATTCTAACGGTTAAATTTCATTTAGATTGTTTTTTCATGAATTTTTGTGAGTAGTTCCCAAATCTGGGATTTTGGTGGAAACCCCTTCGGGGGCTCTTCCTGATGCGTCCGTAGGGTTAGGAAATCGATAGGGAGTAGGAATCTAACGGTTACGCGGGGTGTTTCATTGTCATCGGCGGGAAAAAGACCGCCTTTGACCGTCGGGCCAAGGGGGAATAAACTTGGCGGTTGACTCCCTAGCCATAGCTCACACCCTTAGCGTTGACGTCGAATCCTAGCACGCGGGAGCGGCAGGATGAGATGTTGGGAATTATCGCTGCGGGCTTAGTGCTCCCGGGATCAATCAGTGTTTATGGACACGGGAGTGCCCACTGATCGAATCCGGGAAGTCCGGTGTATCATCCTGGGCACCGACCGGAATATCGGGCCCATGGGACGCCGGTACCACTTTCAGAGGCAACGTCCCACCATTAGACCCTAATCCCGATCGCTATCCATACCCGTAGGCCGCGTCGGCGAGAGTCTCTCGTCGGGTTGGAAACCAAAGTCCCGGGTTTACTTTCTTTTCGTTCTTACGCTTTTATTTCCTTTCGTGACAACCATCCACCGATTCGGGCTAGCTCACCCCTCGGGGTGATTTAGGTCCTACCTGACCCAAGCACAACCTCGCCTCCCTGAGTTCGATATTCCCGCACCCTACACTAACCGTGAAACTTGCGGTAAACGACACCGCGCCGCCGCATATCTCGCGGGCGCCCGGTCAAGTTTATGGCACCGTTGCCGGGGAGGCAACGTGCTTGATATTTTAGGATCTCTTGAACCCTCGTGTCTAGCTCACATCCCTACCTCGCGAATATTTTCGCATTCTCCTTTTTCTTTTTCTTATTTGTTTTTCTTATTTTTATTTCTTATTTTATCTGTTTCTTTCCCACTTGTCGCTTCACGGGTGTTTGTTGTTTTTCATGCGCAGGAGTTCAAGGAGTCTTGACGACTTGATTCCCCTCGATCCAGAGATTAACGCCACCCTTAGGCATTTGGCCGCCGAGAAGCGAAGAAGAGAAGATCCCGAATCCATGGAGGAGAACACCCCACCTCACAAGTCTCTGCTGGAGTACTCGATGCCCTCCATCGAGTCAACTTCCGCCATCCGATCTCCAACTATTGCGGCCCAAAGCTTTGAGCTGAAGCCGTCTCTAGTGACATTGATCCAGCAGGACCAGTTTGCGGGTGCGCCCATGGAGAGCCCGATAGAGCACCTGTACTCCTTCTTGGAGAAGTGTGACACCTTCCGAATTAATGGTGTCACTACAGAGGCTATCCGTCTGAAGCTGTTCCCTTTCTCTTTGCGGGACAAAGCCAAGCAATGGTTAAGGGGGAAGGACCCCAACACTTTCAACACCTGGGAGAAGCTCTCCAATGCTTTTCTGACAAAGTTCTTTCCTCCGGGGAAGACCATGAAGTTGAGGAGTGAGATCTCCTCCTTCTCCCAGGCCAGCCACGAGTCCTTGCATGAGGCTTGGACGAGATATAAAGAGATGCAAAGAAGATGCCCTCACCATGAGCTTCCGAAGTGGCAGATTATCAATCTGTTCTACAATGGGTTGAGGGATGACCTTAAATCTTCTATGGACGCCGCGGCTGGGGGTTCCTTCATGTCTAGAAGCGAGGAAGATGCCGGGAATATTCTGGAAAATATGGCATCCAACAATGAGCGGTGGTGTGACGAGAGAGCCACACCAAAAACTGGGGGTATACACAGAGTCGAGGACGTCGACAAACTTTCAAGCAAGTTCGACTTGCTTTCGACCCAGATCTCCGCACTGATGGTAGGAGCCGGTGGGGCCAGTACACAGCAAGTTTCTGGGGTAGAGTCCGAATTCCTTGGGGAATTCGACGGTGGTGACATCTCACCACCGTTGGATCAGGCGAACGCACTATTTTACAACCCCACGAGGAATGCGCCATATCCGCCAAGGACAAATTCCAACCCGGCCTACTCTCCCAACAACCGGAACCACCCGAATTTCAGTTACCGGCCACCATTTCAGCCCTCGTCACCTCAGCAGCCGCATCAACAAATTTATCAGCCGGCTAGACCACCGCAGAATCAGGGTCAGCTGCAACCGTTTCAGCAGCAACCTCAGCAACAAACTTATGCCCCCAGGAATCAGCAGCCGTTCCAGCAGTAGCAGTATGGCCAACAGAGGGCCGTCTCTCCGGTTGAGTCTCTCTTGACTCAATATATTACCAACCAGGAGAGGATCAACCAAAAGCTGGAAATGGGCCAGCGGACCCTCACGGACCAAGTAACCCAGCTGGGGTTACAGGTGGCGAACCTTGCAAGGTCATAAAACCAATTGCCGCCACAACCGGAGGTGAACCCGAGGGGAGCAACACAAACATCGGCACTCGTGCACGAGCACGCGAATGTGTCTGCTATCGTTCTGAGAAGCGGGACACAAATTCCTACTAGAGTGCCCCCTAGCAACCCGGAAGCACCATTGGTCGTTGAGAGACCGACTGAAAAATTAAATGACACCGGTGCTTCGTCATCAAATCCCATGACTCCGGAGGGAGTGTCTGAAGAAGAGAAGAAGAAGGAGGAAGAGAGCCCGAGAGTGTATAAACCCGTTGTGCCATTTCCACAACGGTTGGCTCGGGCGAAAATTGATGAGAAATATGGGAAGTTCTTCGCCATGGTCAAGGACCTAAGCCTGCAAATCCCCTTCTTGGAGGCAATCGAAACAATCCCCTCCTATGCAAAATTCTTGAAAGATTTGGTGACCAAAGGGTCAAGAAAAGAGAAAGTGGTGCTGACGGCGGAATGTAGCGCTCTTATTCAGAGGGATAACCCGCCGAAGCTCAAGGACCCGGGGAGCTTCTCTATTCCTTGCACGATCGGGGCTGTGAAGATTAATCGTGCACTCGTCGATCTAGGAGCGAGTGTTAGCTTGATGCCCTTGTCGATGTACAGAAGGATAGGAATAGGTGATTTGGAGCCCACCGGGATGACCCTACAACTAGCTGACCGGTCGGTCAAATATCCGGTGGGAATTGTTGATGACCTCCCCGTGAATGTGAGAGGGGTGCATGTGCCTGTGGACTTTGTAGTCATGGACATGCCCGAAGACGCACACACCCCCATTATCCTGGGACGGCCTTTCATGGCCACTGCTGGCGTTCTTATAGATGTGAAGAACGGAAAACTCTCCTTGAACGTCAGCGGAGAGAAAGTTGAGTTTGACCTGGGACTATCCATGAAGCACCCCGACCCCCCTGATGACCTCCGGTGTAATTTGCTTGAGATAGAAGAAGAAAAGGCGTAGAGGAGAGCTCCTGGGAGATTCTCCTGAGAAACCCCCCCCCCCCGATGACTTGGGGAATTCTGAAGATGAAGAAGGCCCCGAAGACAAAGAAGCTGCTGGAAGACCGAGTGCAGCGAGAACGACCCCTCCCGGGTTCCCCAAGTTTCCTCCTGTGAGGAGAACGGGGAAAGAGCTCACGGACCTCACTAAAGACGAGGTCCGAATCCTGAAGAAGATGGCGGGAAGCGCCAACACCAAGGAAAAGCCCCCGGATCTCAAGAACAAAGGGAGGGTAGTTGAGCAAGTATTTTTCCAGCCGTTGACTACCCCGAGCGCCTTCAGCTCCAACAAGGAAGAGATGCCTAAGTTTGGGCATCACCCGTATCAGCCACCATGAGCATCTCTTGCGGGCGTCGAGCCAACGACGTTAAACAAGTGCGCTTCATGGGAGGCAACCCATGTTCTAAACTTTTTCTCAAATTTTTAGCGTTATTTTTTACTTTATTTTATCTATTTCTATAAATAAAATCAGCCGCGAGAACATCCGTTCGGGGACTTAATCAAATTTCTTGGTTTTTGCAGGAAACAAGCCCCAACCGATCGGGTGATAACTCACCCGATCGGTTGGGATGTATCAGATACATGCCGAGATCTGTCCCCGAATGAACCGATCGGTTGAGTAATGAAGAGACCGGGTGGAAGACCGGGTGCAGCGAGGAGAACTTTCGGAAATTTTTGGGGAATATCAACCGATCGGTTGAGTTCATGCACGATCGGTTGACACGACCATGTGAGCAGCCCTAAGTTCTCGGGAAAATTGTGTGGAGCGGCCAACCGGTCGGTTGAAAAGTCAACCGATCGGTTCGCCTGTAGCATTTCTTCGGCAAAATTTTCGACCTAACCGTCAACCGATCGGGTGACAAGTCACCCGATCGGTTCGACTTAAAAACCCTATATAAACCCCCCCCGACACCCGCTCGTTTCCATCTCGCCCGATCGCAAAAACCCCCAAAATCCGCCGTCGTTTCACCTTCCCCTCTTCACCAACAACCGATCTTCACTCCCCCACGCCCTCTACTCCTCCATTACTCCCACTCTCCACCTCCTTCATCAACCCCTCCATCATCTACACCCTCTCTCTCCTCCCATTCCGAGATTTTGACCTAATTTTCCCCCAAACCACCCCCGTTTCGAAAATTATTGCCGAATGAGTTCGCCGCGGCTCCAAACTTCTCTCGCTGAATAGTGTGGGGACATCAACGAGCAAGCTCCACCACTGCAATTGGGTAAACTCGCTCCTAAGCTTATTTTATACATTTGCCCTACTTATTGTGTTTGCTCGTTTGTTTGTGTTAGTGTGCATCGACGATTTCTGCACTAATTCTTGCTCACACTCACACACATGGCTAAAGATAAGGATAAAGGGAAGGGTATCGTGCGGGAAGAGGAGCCGTCTCGAAAAAAACTGAAAACAAACACGCCCCCCTTCCCGTACACAAGCACTTACACTTGGCCCTCCTTCGCCTGTTGTCCCCCCTGTGGACCCAATGTTGGGCCCGCACGGGTATATTTTTCGGAACCAGGAGCACAAAGATTTTTACCATAGGCTTGATGCTCGAGGGCATCTATCCACTAAGTTCTCGCACGCACGTACACTTGTCGATCTCGGTGTCTTCACCGAGGTCGAATCTCTTTTCGCTAACTTAGGATGGTTGGCCTTTCTTAATGCTCATGCAGTATCCTACCCGGCACTCACTCTCGAATTCCTCTCCACACTTACTTGGGAGTCCGGGTCGATCATTAAATTCAGGGTGTGTAACCGTAGTGTCACCACGAATCTGAGCATGATTAACGCTATATTTGGTTTCCCCAATCTCGGGGATGATTCCATCCGACACTACGGGTACACGCCCGAGTTTGATGTCGATCAATTCTGGTACCCCCGCCTCACTTTGATCCGTGATTACCCCCGAGGAAGGGCCAAGGCCTCCTCCATCATTCATCCCGTGTTTCGTTTAGCCCACAAGATCATTTCATCTCCATTCTTTCCTAGGGACGAGTCTGGTACTGTGACTATCCCTGACCTTTTTATCCTTTGGGCCATGACTTTTCCTTATGTTCGGGATGATGACGGAGTCAGCTTCAGGGCCCCTACCGTCCCCATTCATAGCAGCGATTGGCTTGTTTACAAGCTACTCGAGATCAGCCGGGCCGGTAAGGGGAAGTTTTGTTGTGGGGGCATCATCACGATCATCTGCTCTCACGCCCAATTCAATATCACCATCCCCAATAATCTTCCAGCTGCCGCAGGACCCTCACATCTCGATATTGATGTCCTGCGGCACATCCACATGATCAAGCCCCGCTCGGATGGCCGCTTCATATTTCATTATGGCCACCCCCAGCCCCTTACACCATTCTGCCCAACCCCGCTCGCATGACCATTGCTCTCGTGGGAGATTGGACTTTCCCACCTGATCCCGACTTCTTAGCGGGGTTGAATCTTCCTTTCCTTCCCACAGGCGCCCGCAGATCACCGTCCCCTGCCGCACACTTAGGCGAGTAGGATATCCCTGCGTCTGGGGGAGACATAGGGGCTGGCCCGAGTCGTCCTGTTTCTGCTCCGGGACCGATCACGTCTGAGCACCTCCTTGCGGCCATTTCTGGCCTTGTCTCCTGTGTCGGCATGACCACTACCGCCGGAACCTCTTCGACCTTACCTGGCGGCACCACCTCTGCCTCGCGTCAGTCTACATCTTTTGGTCGCCGTCAGGTATCTGCCCGTCTGGGGCTTGAGAGGGAGGTCGCTGCCCTTCGTGAGCTCGCCATGTCCTCTGTTTCCTCGGACCCATCACCATCCTCCTTTCTTACTCACCCACGTTTCCTCGCACTTGAGAGGAACATGGCTGCCATTCTCCGCCTTCTTACTCATATCCACGGACCACCTCCACCTTCACCACCTCCACCTTCACCACCCAGGCGATCTTCTCCTCCACCCACCCACACTTCTCCACATCCATTACCCCCCTCACCACATTCTTCTCCTCCCTCTTCACATCCCATCCCGGCATCCACTTCACCCCTCCCGACCACTTCCACCGCACTCACGCTACCTCCATCCTCCTCTGTCACTCCATACGTGCGCCGGAGGAAATTGCCGGTACGCTCCAGATCCCTCCCACCACCTCCCACTACCGTCACCACCACATATACTTCCTCCATTTCTATTCCTCTCACCACAGCCTTGATCGCCTTCCTACCACCACCACCCACCACCACCGACACTCCTCCCATTGTTCACACCACCACTGCCCCTATACCTTCACCTCATTCCCCACTTCTCAGCACACCCCCTGCCTCCCCCGACCACCCATCCACACCCTCTTCCGAGGATGACGAGGACTCACCTTCTGCTGCTTTCTGATTTCGCCTCTTTTGTTTTTGACGCCCCCAGGCACATATCTGGATTTTATTGATCATATCATTTCGCTAGCACTTTCTGGTCTAGCTTGGGGGACGTCTGTTTTGATGTGCTGTCGTGTTTTGTCTGTTTTTCTCATTTTTGTGTGTGTGCTTGCTTCTCACTTTTTGAGTGTCGTGTCGTGTGATTTTATTTTATTTTTATTTTCATATTATTTTGATTTTGATTTTGATCTTTCTTTCTTTTTTCAGCTTCATCTGTGTGTTTTCCTCGTTTTCATTTCTTTTCGTGTCTATGCGTATTTCCCCCCCATTTTCATTGCCCTCCCGTACTCACTCATATTGCATTGAGGGAAATGCAAACTTCAGCTTGGGGGAGTCGCACTTCGTGCGTCATTTGTGTTGTCTTTCTACGTTATTTGAGTCGTTTTCCATCGTGTTTTTCTTTTTTTTCTTTTTCCTTCTTTCTTTAGCTCTTTCTCCTAGAAATGAATCCTATGATGAATCTCCACAAAGTCACACACACACCTAGCACTGCACCGATAATCGCACTCACTAACCCTAGGATTTCGAGTCCTCTTGCATTTCACGCATCGTGGGTCCACTTAGCTTTTTGTGAGTCGTGTGTCGTGACTAGCATTTGGTGTGCTTCTGCTTTGTGATTTTACTTTATATACCTGTCCAGGAATGACCCCTAGATTATCATGCTTCGATATTGAATATGCGGTATTTGCTTCTAATGTCTGCTTCTATATGCATGCTATATATATATCGTACACTTCATTTCGCATGCGTCGGGATTCCACAACTAAGGACTAGGATAACCCATTTAGCCTGAGCTCTATTTAGCAAGAATAGTCGCCTTTGCCCGAGTGTTTAGATTTCGACTTCTTTTTTGTTTTACTTGGTGCAAATCCCCTCGTCGTGTACCGTTCTCCCACTTGGGAGAGTACACAAGTGTATAGCCAAAAACCCAAAAATCCAAAAAAAATGGGAGAAAATAAATAAAAAACCCAAAGAAAAGAAAAAGATTGTATAGCCAAAAAGCCAAAAAAATAAGCAAATACCCAAAACCCAAAAAAATTCCCGTGTGAATATTTTCCTACTTGCCGAGAATAAAGGGAAGGCGAGAATTTGCACCGAGTGTTCTTCTCCACATCATCTCAACCTCCGTCGTTATCGAAAACGCTTGGCTTAGGAGCTATTTAGCTTGTATCTAAGCTATAGTGGCGTGATTTCCTTGACCCTAGTTGTGGAGTCCCCGATGCATGATACGCTTCTTTTCCCACTCTTCTCATGCATGCTTGAACTTATATTCGCCGCTTAATTCAATTCGGATCGATATTTTGGGTCATTTCTTGGATTTGTGTATATCGAGCCTCATTGCACATCGTAGAAAGCTTCACCATTTGCTAGCACACGACCACGCTCACTCGCGCTTCACTGCGTGGACCCACGACACTTATTTGGACTCGCTTTCCTAGGTTTAGTGGTGTGATTTGGCGTTTGCTTGCTTGGTGTGTCGTTTTTGATTTTGATGGCTCTGATGGACGATCTAGGGCTGAGAGTTTTCTTTTTCTTTCTTCCTCTCTATTTTTCCCGTCCGAGCTCCTACTCTCACTCGTCTTCCTCGAGGACGAGGAAGAGTTCAGCTTGGGGGATTTTGACGTGCCTTTATATTTCATATATTCACGCACGTTTTCTTTTGTGTTTCTCCATGTTTTTCCGCCGTCTTTTATTCGTTTTCGTATATTTTCCCGTTTTCTTTCACTTTTCTTTG
This sequence comes from Scilla litardierei, assembly GCA_030789695.1. NCBI lineage: Eukaryota > Viridiplantae > Streptophyta > Magnoliopsida > Asparagales > Asparagaceae > Scilla > Scilla litardierei. The sequence continues at coordinate 121,112,919 of CM061135.1, read as the reverse complement.
TTTGTCCATGATTGTAGGAGGTTGACCACGTAGGGGACGTTTAATGATGATATCCCAAGTCCCCGGAGCAACGGGAGAAGTCACGCGTTATCCAGGGGGTTAAACGGCGAAGTATTCATCTTTCAGCCCCTCACCCGGTCGGTTGGTCATCTCCAACCGATCGGGTGATGCACGCATGCACCAACCGGTCGCTACCGCAGCTCACAAAGAAGTCACCCGACCGGTTCACAGACCGGTTCTGCGGGCGGCTGTTCTCTATTTTCTTGAGCAGAATTCCAACCGATCGGGTGACTCTCACCCGATCGGTTCATTTGTAGCTGAAGAAGATGAGCTGAAGACACGGGCGTTCAACCGGCCGATTCACCCGACCGCTCCAAGATCCAACCGGTCGCTCAAGAACTCACCCGATCGGTTCATGTGATCGGGTGAAAACTTGCCGTTTTCTGATATTTATTTGTAACGGATCAACCGATCGGTTGACTTGTCAACCGATCGGTTGATGCGACGGCCTATATATAGAGCCCCTAGGGTTCCAGAAATGGAAGTTGCTGTTTTTATACTGTTTTATTTCCTTGTGACGGCTGTAATTGTTACTCTTTTGTAAGTTTTTAGATCTTTCTCAAATTTTAGTATTATCTTTATGACTCTATTACTTCCGCATTGCAATTGTCCGATTACGATTCTAACGGTTAAATTTCATTTAGATTGCTTTTTCATGAATTTTTGTGAGTAGTTCCCAAATCTGGGATTTTGGTGGAAACCCCTTCGGGGGCTCTTCCCGATGCGTCCGTAGGGTTAGGAAATCGATAGGGAGTAGGAATCTAACGGTTACGCGGGGTGTTTCATTGTCATCGGCGGGAAAAAGACCGCCTTTGACCGTCGGGCCAAGGGGGAATAAACTTGGCGGTTGACTCCCTAGCCATAGCTCACACCCTTAGCGTTGACGTCGAATCCTAGCACGCGGGAGCGGCAGGATGAGATGTTGGGAATTATCGTTGCGGGCTTAGTGCTCCCGGGATCGATCAGTGTTTATGGACACGGGAGTGCCCACTGATCGAATCCGGGAAGTCCGGTGTATCATCCTGGGCACCGACTGGAATATCGGGCCCATGGGACGCCGGTACCACTTTCAGAGGCAACGTCCCACCATTAGACCCTAATCTCGATCGCTATCCATACCCGTAGGCCGCGTCGGCGAGAGTCTCTCGTCGGGTTGGAAACCAAAGTCCCGGGTTTACTTTCTTTTCGTTCTTACGCTTTTATTTCCTTTCGTGACAACCATCCACCGATTCGGGCTAGCTCGCCCCTCGGGGTGATTTAGGTCCTACCTGACCCAAGCACAACCTCGCCTCCCTGAGTTCGATATTCCCGCACCCTACACTAACCGTGAAACTTGCGGTAAACGACACCGCGCCGCCGCATATCTCGCGGGCGCCCGGTCATTAAGGAGTAAAAAGAAGAAGTAGAAGAGCTGAAGAGAATGAAGAGAATGAGGCATTTAGCTGTCCGCGATGAGTAATTGTGGATAATTGTATACAGTTTTGCTCTGCACACACAATGGTTGCAACTTTTGCCCGTTGTTCGCACTGAGCAAAACTTGGTAATTGTACAGGTTTGCTAATAAGCGTACACAACGTTCAATAATGTTGTGGATGTGCGCACTGAGTAATTTGGGTAATTTTAAACAGTTATACTCCACGCACACAACGGTTACTAACTTTGACAGTTATGCTCGTTGAGTAAATGTTGGTAATTGTAGACAGTTGTGCTCAGCTCGCACAACATTTAATGTTGTTGCCGTTGGTGCGAGCTGAGTAATTGTGGGTACTTTAAGTTAGCATCACGTAATTTTGTAATGTGATGCAATTGTCTCAAATTTAATGATATTGTATTAAGGTCTGTATTCCAACATACTACAACATTTATACTTTCAAATGTACATAACACAACAAAGTAGAAACTACATCTAAACATTTTGCAACATCATAATTTGGAACATACTAGGGATACATGGATTCCCACCATGAAAAAAATTTCAACTTTGTTACCATTTATGAGCTGCTCCATTATCTACATCATCGTCACTTGCTGCAAGTATTTTGGCCATCTGTCCCCTGTATGTGTTAAAGAAGAATCAGTGATGAACACATAACAAAGCATAATTAAGTAGAAATATTGTACAGCTAGACTTAGAATAAGATAGAACATTTATTATCATCAAGCAGTGATGTCTATAGCTAAGGATCAAAGAACATATACACGCAGTGAAGTCTGCAATGAAGCGGATGTGCCTGGAAGAGGTGATAGCTTCAATAACGACGAATATAACATATAAAGGAGCAAAGAACATCTTCCAATTGATATATATGTGATGTATTCAATTTCGGCATCACGTCACTTGTCGCTAGTATATTGTCCATCTTTGAGTGTTGAGGACGCAGCAGGGATGAAGAAAAAAATAGAATGTTGTAGAAAAATATCATATAATTAGGATCAAATAGAATAAGATAGAATAATATCATCAAGAAGTGTAGTGGTTGATGAGGGCATGTGGATAGGGAAGCCATTTATAGACGAATTAGACTGGCCATGGATGAGGATGAGACTACAGTAGAGTTAATGAGAGGCAATACAAGAGACCCCATGAGTCTACATCAAATTGCGTGTGATTATACAGAAGAATGCTCATGAATCTACAACAGATTGATAGCAGCCAGATATTGTTCCTGATAATGTATGACCATTATGGTGCACGTTGAGCAAAATTGATAGTCTCTAACAAAATAGCTCAACGCGCACAACCAGCAAAAATATGGCCATTGTGCGCGAAGTTCAAATTATTTATGGTTTATCAAAACTGTTCAAAGAGAAAAACGGGATTATAGTTGGACCGTTGTGCGCATTGAGCAATAGGTATTTTGGATAACACAATTGTTCAATCGACGTAAGTAAGAGTAATATTTCACCACTAATTTTGTAAACTTGTTTCAGCAACTGGCTGCCCCGCAAGGGGGTGGACCCCTCGTTTTTGGGAAAGCATGGATAAATCATAAACACTAAACTAGTATCGACAAATAAGCTTATAAACCCTATGAAGCGAATAAAACCTAGGTCTGTACCTTTTCGATCTTTTGTACGGGTTACAGATCGCAATCACGCACTGAGTAAAATAAAGACAGTGTTAACAATTACTCAAAGTGCACAACGACCAATAAATTTGCCCGAGCACATGTGAACGTGGAATGGAAAAAAATGATTGTGTGCGGTGAGCAATTGTGAGTTTTGAGTGGTTGTGTGCGATGAGCAATTCTGAGTTTTGAGTGGTTGTGTTCGGTGAGCAATTCTGAGGTTTGAGTGGTTGTGTGCACTGAGCAATTACCCCATGCTGTTTCTGGGGCCGTACCCGTGTATCAACATTGGCCCCTCGTGATTCTTTCTTGAGGAATAACGCTGATAGAGGCCGAATGATGAGTACATTCATTTAATGGGGCACGACATTCGGAGTAGCTGATTTGATTCATGCTGCCAAAACTTCTCGCCTTCAGTTGATCTCAACCGTTGCTTTTGGCGAATTTTCGACGAGTGTCGATCATTGGGTACTATTCCTTCGCGTAATAAAAGAAACTGGACTTGTGAAGCCAATGGCTTTTGCGCTCCAGTCTCTGGTTAACTCGAGGAAATCTCATCTTCTTCTTATTACTTCCATCAAACAAAAATGGCAGGTGGAGCATACAGAGATTTGACTTCAGAGCTGGAGCGGGCCTATGAAGAAGGCCGAAAGAGGAAGAGAGCTGAGGAGGAAGAGGGGGAAGAGGAGGAATCGAAGTAATCGGAGCACCTCATTCTGGAGTTGGGGGAGGCGGGATGCTCCTCAAGTCAAGCTGCTGGGGCTTTGAAGGCAGCTCCTTTTGATCCTCGAGTTGGGGATGAATCTTCTGCCATCTCGACACACAACAGGTGTCCATATAAGGACATTGTTCCTCCGGTCCCTTCTGTCGGCCCCATATCTCTAGAGTTGGGCCACCTTCTGCTGTCGAACCACATTTCGTCTGGCCATCATGTGGAGATTCAGGGGAGACCTATCGGCCCCCGTTCATCGTGGGGATGGACGAGTCGGCCCTCCTAGAATTTGGGACAGGGGCTCGTCTGGCGAAGAATATCACTCTGTCAAGGGATTTCGAATTCCTGCAGGCGGTCGATCTTGAGACGATGGCCAACTTCTTCGTTTGCAGTGGCCTTCAGGTTCATTGCCACTGTGCCTTCCTTATTTGCTTTCCCTTCTGGTTTTGCTGATTGTCGCCATCTGCAGGTGACCATTTTCAATGCATGTTTGCGCCACAGGGCCCTCGACCTGATCGAGGGGCAGTGCCGGCTGGTGGCTGCCGAGAACCAGGCTTCTGAGCTCAGAGCTCAGGTGACGAAGCTGGAGGCAGACTTGGGGACGACCATGGCTGCCAAGGCTGCGTTGGATTGGGAGGCCTCAGAGGAGAAATCCAGCTTCGCCTCCGTGCCAATCACCAGGAAGAAGGCAGAAGATCAGTGTGGGAGAGAGCGATCTCAACTCCATACTGAGCTTGAGGCATCGAGGAAGGAGGTTGCTGACCTTCAGGTCAAGCTTCTCGAAAAGGGAAAAGAGTTCGATGCTTACAAGACTCGGACCACCGCCAAGATGGATATGGTGGCGAGAGCGATAAAGGACCTTTTACAGACAGCGATGCCTCTTCTTCCAAAATTTTGCGAATCATTACTTTTGTAAGACTGTTCTCGAGCGAGTCATATGTAATTGTCCAGAATTTAATGAAGGAAATTTTTGCAACAGACCCCGAGTGAGAGCGTTTCTTCCTCTCCCCCTGATTCCCAGTCGACACACGAGAACCATGCTCGACGGTCGATACGGCCCCCTCACCGAGGACGAGATTGGCAGGAGAATGATCTTCAGTATATGATCGCGATGAGTAATTGTATGTAATTGTATAAAGTTTTGCTCCGAGTGCACAACAGAATGTTAAATAACACGGTTGTGTACGATGAGCAAAATATGGTAATTGTAGAAAGTTTTGCTCAGCGCACACAGCTTTCATTTCTGTTGCCCGTTGTGCCTGTTGAGCAATTTTGTGTGGTGATTAATTAGTGTTCAGGTGTAAATGGAATCTGATATAAATAAAAGTATCACTTCTACTAAATAAAATTCAACAGACGAGGTCTCGAAAATATACAGAAGAGTCATCGTGCACCTCGGGTATATATTATATATATTAGACAAATGCTGTTCCCAATACTGAAATACTGATGTGGTGAGCGATGAGCAAAATTGTTGGCCTCGATCAAAATTTCTAAACGCATACAACGGTCACCCATTTTTCCCTTTGTGCGCGTTGTGTAATGTATATTACGTTCAATAATTTTTACTAAGAAATTTCAATGTTGGAATTTCATTCAAGTTAGCATCAATGTATATATCACCTATCATAATTTTGTAATGTGCTGCAATGTATCAAATTAATTGACATTGTATTAAGGTCTAAATTCCAACATACTACACCATTTATGCATTCCAATGTACATAACACAACAAAGTAGAAACTACATCTAAACATTTTTGCAACTTCACATTATGGAAATGGTATGAAATTCAATCACGGGTCTTTCATATGGATACATGGATTCCGAATACGAGAAACTGTTCAAAGTCAGTTTGAACTGCTCATGCAAAATGGCATTAATCAATAGCTCCATCCGCATGGACCATCATCACTTGCTACTAGTATCTTGGCCTTCTGTCCCCTGTATGCATTGAAGAATAATCAGTGATGAAAAGAAAAAATTCATAATTAAGTAAATATATTGTATAATGAGATAGACCAGTTAATATCATAAAGAATATTGCAACATCACATTTTGGCAGGGGTATGAAATTTATTCAAGGGTTCCTTCTTCTAAGCACAGAGAGAAATGTGTCTGCACAGGTTCTGAGCAGCTTGAGAAAAGTGAGAAAAGTTGCAAGTGACTTCAGATGCTAGTTTGAGCACTTCCAGATAGAAACTGGAACTGCTGGCAATGTAATGAAGCATTCAATCATCTGAAGGAGCAAAGAACATCTTCGAGGCCGTATATATGTGATGTCTCCAATTTATGCATCAGGTCAATTACAGGAATTGATTGATTGAATTCTACTTGAGGTGAGAACAAAACTGGATAAATTTAAAATCAATTGATTGATTTCCCCATTACTGCCAAATGACAGTGTTTAAATACAAAAGACTAAACAACTTTTCCAAATCCTACGGACTTCAACAACTAGTAGCAACTAATTACGAACAATAATTCAAATAACAGAATGCAAAAGACTAGCTAACAAACTTGACCTATTCTTACTGAAAGCATGCACAAGCCACTTGCGGATGTGAGCAGTAGTTCCTTTAAGCAATGAACTTGGGATCTTCTTGGCTTATCATGCCACTACTCACTAGTATCTTGGCTATATGTCACCTGTAGGTTGTATGCATTGAAGAAGAATCAGTGATGAACACATCCAAAACATAATTAAGTAAATATATTGTTTCATAATGAATATTGCAACATTACCATGTGGCACTGGTATGAAACTCAATAATGACGCACATGTATGAAATTATTTAGAGCATAGAGCGTAAGGTGGCTGAACAGTTTCCAAGCAGCCAGGGGAAGGTGGCTGCACAGTTTACGAGAAGGTCACAAAATCGAACCTACCAAGATAACTGGCAATGTAATAAAGCAATCCAGAACATCGAGTGCTTTTGAAGGAGCAAAGAACATCTTCGAGTCCATATATATGTGATGTATTCAATTTCTACATCACGTCACTTACCGCAAGTATATTGGCCATCTTTGTGTGTTGTAGAGGAAGCATTCATGAACAACAACAAAATAGCAAGTTGAAGAAAAAATATTGTATAAGTAGAATCAGATAGAATCAGATAATGAAACTATCATCATGAATTGTAGTGGTTGATGAGCTCTTGTGGGTAAAGAAGCCATTTTTATAGTCTACTTGGACAGGCCCATGGATGAGGATGAGACTAAAGAAGAGTTACTGTGAGGCTACAGAAGAGAACCCGTGTTTCAACAGCGGAGTGCTTGTGTATCTACAGAAAGTAGAATAGTACTCGTGAATCTAGAGCAGAGTGATACTAGCCAATTGATGTACCCAAGAATGGTTGAGCTTTGTGGTGCGAGTTGGGCAAAATTTTTATTAGCCCCTAAAATAATTTCTCAACGTGTAGAATAGTCAAAAATACATTTGGTTGGAAAACTCCTAATTGTTTGGAAAAACGTAGCTGACACTATCTTACCTCTTACCTCTGCCCAAGGGCTCGTTTAATGCTTTTGCATGCAGTAGTCACCCTCACACATTTGCACTTAATGCAGTAGAGTAGGTTCCCTTGCATTTAATGCATTAGACCAATTGTGTTTGCCCAACGCGCATAACGGTCCAAATATATGCCCATCGTGCGCGTTGAGCGAATTTGGGTGGTTGGTAATTAGCGTCCAGTTGTAAATGCAAGCTGTAATGTATACTTTTGCCAGTTGTGCGCGTTGAGTTATTGTTGGTAATGGTAGACAGTTTTGATCAGCGCCCACAACATTCACTTATTGGGACAGTTGTGCATGCTGAGTAATTATGGTTACTTTAAGTTAGCATCACGCAAATTTTTTAATGTGCTACAATAGTATCAAATTTAATGACATTGTATTAAGGTATGTATTCCATCAAACTTTAACATTTATTCATTCAAATGTACATAACACAAACAAAGTAGATACTACATCTAAACATTTTCCAACATCACATTTTGGAACTGGTATGAAATTCATTCATGTGACTATCCTAAGGATACATGGATTCCCACCAAGAAAAAATGTCAAGCACGATTCCATGTATGAGCAGCTCCATCTGATCCATTAGCGTCACTTGTCGCAAGTATCTTGGCCATCTGTCATCTATGTTGGCCTGTATGGGTTGAAGAAGAATCAGTGATCAACACAAAAAATAGCATAAATAAGTAAAAATATTGTATAATTAGACTTAGATAGATTAAGATAGAACATTTGCTATCATCAAGAAGTTATGTATGTAATGAAGCTGAACAGAACATACGAAGGGTCAAAGAATATCTGTAAGATGTGATGGACGAGAATTGAGCTGGTGTGGCTGCAAGAACATCTTCAAGCAGAGATATATGCAATGAAGATGAACAGAACATATGAAGGAGGAAAGAACATCTTCGCGTCCATATAACTGTTATGTATTCAATTTCTGCATCACAGCACTTGCCGCTAGTACATTGGCCATCTTTGTGTGTTGTAAACGAAGCATTCATGAACAACAAAAAAATACAAAGAAAAACATTGTATAAGAAGAATAAGAGAGAATCAGATAATGGAACTATCATCACGTAGGGTAGTGGTTGATGAGGTCTTGTGGGTATGGAAGCCATTTACAAACGAGTTCGACTGACCATGGAGGAGGATAAGACCATCGTAGAGTAACTGTAAGGCTACAGAAGACAACCCATGAGTCTACATCGGAGTGCTCGTGTATATACAGAATAGTGCTCATGAATCTATAGCAGATGGATACCAGCCAGATGTTGTTCCCAAGAATGTTTAACTGCAGTGGTGCGTGATGAGAAAAATTGCTCAAACGTATACCTTTTTACTCAACGCGCACAACGTGCAAAAATACATCTGGTTGCGATTAGCAAAGAGCAAAATCTATATTATCCAATAGTAATATTTCTCAAACGTAGACCTTTTTACTCACCGTGCACAACAGGTCATAATGTAACAAATCATAGGATTGTAAATATTTTTTCTTAGTGCTTACAAAGGTCACTACTTTTGCCCGTAGGGCGGGTTGATTAACTTTGAGTAATGGAATACAGGTTTGCTTATACAACAAGTTCTCATGTTGTGAACTTTTCTCCATAAACATTGCAGTTATGAGCAGCTCCATTAGCACGCACCATCGTCACTACCGCATGTATCTTGGCCATCTGTCCCCTGTATTTGTTGAAAAATAGCCAGTGATGAACACAAAAAAAATCATAATAGAAACGAATATATTTTATAATTAGAATCAGAAATAATCAGATAGAGCAATTAGTATCATAAAGAATATTGCAACTTCACATTTTGGCACTGGTGTGAAATTCAATAATGGCACTCGTATGAAATTCTTCTGAGCATAGAGAGAAATGAGGATGAACAGTTTCCGAGCAGCAAGGGTAAGGTGATTGCACAGTTTGAGAGATGATTCCTTGTTGGCACCTTCAGGCTACTGGCAATGTTATAAAACATTCCAGAACATCGGGTGCTTCTTCTGAAGGAGCAAACAACATCTTTGATTCAATATAAATGTGATGTATCCAATTTCTGCATCACGCCACTTGTCGCTAGTATATTGGCCATCTTTGTGTGTCGTAGACGAAGCATTCATTAAGAACAAAAATTAGCATGTTAAAGAAAAAATATTGTATAAGTAGAATCATATAGAATCATATAGAATACTATCATCAAGAAGTGTAGTGGTTGACGATCACACATTTGCACTTAATGCATTTGCGATCAGGAGTCACCATCACAATCACACATTTGCACTTAATGCAGAAGAATAGTTCACTTGTGTTTAATGCATTAGACCATTTGTTTTTGCTCAATGCGCACACCGGTACAAATAAATGCCCCATTTGTGCGTTGGGCAATTTTGAGTGGTGATTAATTAATGACCAGTTGTAAATGCAGGCTGCTATATATATAATTACTAGAAATAACCCGATTTGACCCGTTTTTCACACGTTACGTATGAAGTGTAAAGAAGTAAATTTGTATTGTATTATTCTATACAGCCTAGCCTTTTAAGCTATCTTATTCTGTAAACAGTAAGCTTTGTGTTGTCTTTTTACTTATGTGTCTTGGTAGTTGGACTTTTGACTGACAACCCAAATATAATTCATGAAATGGTCGTGTATTGTAAACTTTGTATTTTTGGTTACAGCCTTTACAGGCTGTCTTGATCTTGTCTTGTGTATCTTGGAACTGCTGAACCGATGATATGTACAAAACTAAGCAGATATTCTTGCCAACTTAAAACCCATCAAAAGTCCCGTCACTGTCTTCGCTTTATATTTGCTGCAATGTTGAATTATTTATTTGGCATTTCTGACCATTAATTTTCCCCCAATTTTCTTTTTTTTTCTTAATTATTGTGATTTTTTATTGAACGTTGTACGCGCTGAGTAATTATTCGTTACGACAGTTTTGCTCAACGTGCATAGCTGGGTGTAATTTGATCAGTTGTGCATGCTGAATTATACTTCCCAAAGGTATATCTTTTTACACACCGTGCATAACGGATCATATTTTAACAAATCAAAGAAATGTATATATTTTTGCTCAGTGCTCGCAACGGTCACTACTGTTGTCCATATGATGGGATGATTAATTGTGGGTAATGGATTATGTAATATAGTTTTGCTCAGCGCGCACAACGGTCAGGTCATCTGACTGTTGTGTGCGATGATTTATTGCGGTTAATTGCATACAGTTTGGCTCTGTGCGTAAAAGGGTCACACCAACGTCCAGTTGTGTGCTCTGAGTAATGTAGATAACAAGATACAGTTTTGATCAGCACGCATAGCGGTCAAACAAATTGATGTGACCATTGTGCGTGCTGAGTAATTGTGTGCACACGAAAATACTTTATCACAACGCATAGCATGACAATCACAAATTTTTCCCGTAGTGCGCACTGGGTAATTTATAATTTGGTAAACAGTTTTTGCTCAGTAATATCAATATCGGACATTGATTCAAATAAGCATCAATGTATATATCACCTAAATCAATTTTGTAATGTCCTGCAATTGTATCAAATTAAATGACATTGTATTAAGGTCTGAATTCTAACATACTACAACATTTATGCATTATAATGTACATAATGTATAAATGTAATTTATAGTTTGGTAAACAGTTTTTACTCAGTAAATTCAAAGTAGGACATTGATTCAAGTAAGCATCAATGTATATATCACGTATATCAATTTTGTAATGTCCTGCAATTGTATCAAATTAAATGACATTGTATTAAGGTTTGAATTCTAACATACTACAACATTTATGCAATATAATATACATAACACAACAAAGTTGAAAATACAGCTAAACATTTTACAACTTCACATTTTGGAACTGGTATGAAATTCAATCACGGGAATATCCTATGGGTACATTGATTCTCTATACGAAAAACTTTTCAAAGTAATGCTGAACAGCTCAAACAAGATGTCATTTATGATCAGCTCCAATAGCACGCACCTTCTTCATTTGCAGCACATATCGTGGCCATCTGTGTCATGCCCCGCTGCCCCCAAATATGGAGTGTCGGTGTGACAAGCCGCGGTATTGAATACCAAGCGCAACCATTTCATAGGCCACTGCATCGCTGAGGAAACACATGAAATAATAATATGTTCTGAAAGTAACCTTTCATGGCCCTTCCTCCAGTCTCTGGCCTGATGGGTCAACTGGCGCCTCACCAACTCCACCCAATCGTCTCGAAGAAACCGACACATCTTCATATCATCCTCAGTATGCTGTAGCCACTCATCTACCTCGAGGCTACTATCCTTGCTCGAGAAATATTACGGACGCAGCGCTCTGAACTCCTTGTCCCGTCGGAAGTCCCATCCCGCCGAAAGTCACATTCCCACCCTCCATATGCAGGTGAAGAACAGAACAAATGAATTAGAACCATGTTTTATAAGAGTAAGAGTAATATTTTACCAACAATTTTGTAAACTTGTTTTAGCAACGTAATGCTCGATATAGCGGAATACATTGACATCACAGAGAGATCATCCATCACGGTATATGTAACCACTCCTTTAACGAAGTTGGTTGATCTGCATTGTTTGACGTTGTTTGTCTAGCTACGAGCAGATACAGAAGCACACCACCATAATCGCGTGTCCCTGTATTAGTTGAAGAAGAATCAGTTATGAACGCAAAAAGCATAATTAAGTAAAAATAGGGTATAAAGACTTGCAACTTTACATTACGGCACTGATATAAAAATAAATCAAGGTTATTTCTTCTCATAAGTATCCCACTTCTGTAGAACATATGAAGGAGCAAATAGCATCTTTAGTACATATACATGCGATGGCTTCAATTTCTTCATCACATCAATTGTCGGTAGTATATTGGACATTTATGTGTGTTGAAGACGAAGCAGTGATGAACAAAGGGATAAATTTAGCATGTTGAAGAAAAAATATTGTATAATTAGAAATAGATAGAATCAGATAAAATACTATCATCAAGAAGTGTAGTGGTTGATGAGTTATTGTGGGTAGGGATGCCTTTTATAGACGAATTGGCCTGGCTCATTGATGATGATACGACTACAGTAGAGTTACTGTGAGTCTACAGAAGAAAACCCGTGAGTCTACTGAGGAGTGATATTGAATATACATATGAGTGAATCTATAGAAGATTTAACCAGAAGATGTCGTTCCTAATAATATTTGACCTTTGTGGTGTGCGTTGAGCAAAATTGATGGCTTCTAACAAAATTGCTCAACGCGCACAACGGGTAAAAATATGGCAGTTGTGTGAGTTGAGAAAATTATTTATGTTTATACAATATTACTCATAATTCCATATAGAGTGATGTTACAAAATGGGACACCATCAATTCCAACAGCGTGACATATGAGTATCATTCACATAGATCAAAATGTGACATACGTATAGGCTAACATAATGGACACCATTATATGCACATTCTCTAACAAAATACAAGACAACATATAGCCCCTAACAAAATATTGATGCGAGCAAAATGTGCTCATTGAGCAAAAATGATACCTTCTAACAATATTGCTTGGCGCGAACAATGGGAAAAATTAAGTTTGTTGTGCGCGCTGAGCAAATCTTATCATGTTTAAATAAATTTCTCAAAGTGCACAACGGGTAAATGGTTGGACCGATTTGCGCATTCAACAATAAGTCTATTGGATAACAAAATTGCCCAATCCCCGTAAGAGTAATTTTTGACCAACATCTCCTTTATTACTCAGCAGCGAGCTGTAACTGTAATAATTTTGCCTGCTGTGCACGCTAAGTAATATTTATGAAACTGGATATCTGTTATATATGGTGATGGTGAAAATACAAAATAAGACAGTATCGCTCATCATTAATCATAGTTCAGATGTATTTTATATTATATAAGCCAGATATAACAAATTGTGTCATACATCACAAGTAAGGTCATATAAAAATGTGACAACAGTATACATAAAAGTATACCACCATTATCTCCAAAACAATATACCAACCAAAAACACCAAAGAATATATATCCACAATCACTCTTCTCCATCAATGATCAAAAATACAGTATAAGACAAGAGAAAAGCTGGTGGAAGGCACGTCCACCTCAAAAACCTGGAGGAGGAGGATGAGGAGGTGAAGGAGGTAGTGGTAATGGTAGGGCAACAGTACGGATGTCTCTAGGAGAGGACACCAGAGTCTCCATCTTCTCTTATATGTTCAACATTATGCCCATCATAGTGTCGAAGTCGCTATATAGAAGTGAGATCGCCTGATTGGTGTTGGAGAGATTTGTTTCAATTTCTCCTAATCTATTTGTAAAGTTCACCGGCTGATGGGAGGAAGATGATGGAGTAGATACAGGACTTACATTGCCTATGAGTATATCCTTAAGCTTACATTGTTCATTGGTAAGTACAGAGACAGAAGAACTAAGCGCCGCGAGTTTGCTACGGAGGGTGTGCTGAATAGAGTCCTGACGGTGAGACATCCCAACCATAAAGCAGAGTCTGTTACTGATGTCCTCGAGTGGAGCTTCTACAGACGGAGAGGGAACTGGTGAACCTTCATGTGCACGAGGAAACCCAGGAGGAGGCAACAACACATTGTGTTCACCTTGCATTGGACCAAGCGAAAGCACATCCCGATGCATAGCATCACGAAGAATGGGTCTATTGGCCGTGAAATATTAGGGAAGGGGCTCATCGTGTTCAAGTGACATTGAATCATCATCATTTATCCTATTTTCAGAAGAACCAGACTCACAAGATCGTTTTGGCGGTATGACGAAACCCTAAAAATACCACATCTAACCCCAAAATGTAGGGTATGTGCATTAAAACCAGGTACGTTTAGCACTCCACCTATCATGAAAAAATGGAGGTTGCTACATTATTTTGATACATCGGAGGTTGCTACATTGACTCTCCAAATTTGGATAGCCACTGTAGCAAACCGGCAAAATTTTATCAGTTTTGCAGAGAGGTTGGAGGAGGAAAAATGCCATATTTGACGTTTTCCAGTGTGGTCGGAGATGATATACCCGAACATTCGGTGTAGCTGTGTTGGGAGTTGTCGACCTACAAATATGGCCAACAAAAATGGGAAAAAATATCGTATTAACTGTCACATCATCTACCATATTTAGTTAAAATATCACCTACCTACCACATTCAACGGGGATGGAAAGTGGAGTTGAGAATATCTTGTGGGGCCCACTAAATATCTTGTGTACCTTCGCATTGGAATGTTGGTATGAACTGGGCAAGTTGGAGTCTTAGACGCAGTAGGTTTGAACTTTGCAGTGAGGACGAATGAATAAAAAGAAAAATTCTATCGTCATTCCTCTGTTGGTCCACTTTCACTTACCATCGTGTTGCCATTAATACGACGAAATTTATAAATAAATAAAATGGAAATTGAGTTATTGATTTGATGAGATGGATGAGGTGAGATGTTGGTGGGGCCACAAACCAAAATTTGATGGGTTATCCATCTGCAGAATTTGCGAATAATTTGATTGAGAAAATTTTTCCACATAAGAGCCATATCAGCGAATATTTGTATCCATTATGACAAGTAAAACATTTATGGCCCGTTGAGCGCGTTGAGCAATATTTTTATGTGAAGCTAAAATTGTTCACCGCACACAACTGTATACAGTAATGTCCCTTGTGTGTGATGAGTAAAATTCGTATAATAAATCAAAATTGGTCAGCGCGCACAACGATCCAAATTTACGCACATTATGCGAGTTGAGAAATTATGTTTGCTAACCGCACACAACAGTTCAATTAATGGCATGTTGTGCACGTTGAGTAATTAAGTTCCAGCTTATTTATACTTTTAATAACAACCGAAAGAGCGAGAAAGATGGCCACCCAAAATGCCGCACCAGGCAAAAATTTGAGTTGCCACCAAATTCGGAGTATTACTGTAGCAGACCGCAAAAACCCCCTCGAAGGCCTCATAAACCACTCCATCCGTCCAGTCGAGTGGGTGATATATATCCTGCCAAATTTGGGGATATATAACCATTCATGTTGATTTGTGCCTTTACTGCAAATATGGCTGAGAAATCGTGTCAGTTGGATGAAGAAACTTTGCAAGGTCAATCTTT
Organism: Scilla litardierei; assembly: GCA_030789695.1. Classification (NCBI taxonomy): domain Eukaryota; kingdom Viridiplantae; phylum Streptophyta; class Magnoliopsida; order Asparagales; family Asparagaceae; genus Scilla; species Scilla litardierei. Next base: position 121,097,421 of record CM061135.1, on the reverse strand, counting down.
AGGGGGAAGAAGAGATGGTGACATAGATGTTACCCATTTCCTTCATGACATAGGGGATGTGCGGCTGCAGTTGCCTGAGTCTCATCTAAGGGATACGTGGCCAAGGGGAGGTCTCGTTCTGGCAGGCTATGTCCCTCCAGAGTACGAGGGGGCATTGCTATTGAATCCGTCCACTGACGTTCCCTCGGAAGGTGCTAGGGGGAACTGTCACCAACCCTTCTTCCATGTCTAGGACGACGAGTCTGCATTGGTGGATAGTGGGGTGGCCAGTCGGCTGGTGGAGAACTCCATCCTTTCCACTGACCAAAGTGTCCTGTGTCAAATTGACATTGAAAGGATCACTAACTCAGTCGTTTATAGCAGTTACCAGGTTAAATACTAATGTCTTCTCTTTGTGTTGTTGCCTTACTCTCACTGATCCTTGATGCCCTAAAGACATCATTGGTCGGTGCGGAATTGCGTCGCAGAGTGATACAATTGTTGATGGTTGAGCGAAAAAAGGCGGCTACATTCGAATCTCAAGTTAAGGATTTGAAGGAGCAGCTGATGAAAGAGAGGGACCGTGGATCTCAGGCGGAGTGGGAGGTTGTGAAAGCTAAAGATCGGGCAACCTCAATGTCAGCGGTTTGGAAGAGCTCCGAAGAGCGATGGTACGTAGAGAAGAGTAGTTTCCTGGCTCGTATAACCGAGTTGGAGAGAAACACTCTTCCTCCTAACTCGATTGAAGACGTGAGGCAGAGGCAAAGGCAAGAAAGCATCAGCGATCTGGTCAGGAGTCTGGTGGAGGATCGACCCAAACTTAGGATAGTTTGGCTACCAACGAGCCCTCCAGCGATGCGTCTGTGTGAATCATGGCATCTTAGTACACCAATTGTTTTTGGTAGTTTTATATTTTGAGAGGTGAACATGTAATGGTGTATGCATTGGTAATGAACCCGAACATTCAATTGGTAATGAACACCGTCTGGTGCAGTCTTTTACCGATTGTTAGTATAAATAGCTGGTTGCCAACCATTAGCGATCTTCGTACACCGATTGCTTAATTTTTGGTGTCTATTAAAACTATTAGCATAAATCCATCACAGAAATGGACATGGATGGTGTGAAATGTCGATGGTGCCCGGGAATATACATGGTGCATGTGAATGTGCATAGGAATTGAGGTGAGCATAACAGTGTATCAAATATACAATTTTTTCTCAGTGCGTACAACGGTCACACCTTTTGCCTGATGTGTATATATGAATCTGATTTGTCAGTGTGTTCGGTGACATTTAGCATGATTTTATTGGAGTCATTTTCTATCGCATTCCCATAGCCTTTACAAGCAACGACATTGTTTCGTATAGAATTTCCCTTTAAACGAACTTGGGCTATTGGACTTCTGCCATAAATTCAAGTAGACCAAGAGTCAAGGAGACCAAGAGTCAAGAATACTAAGAGGTAGAAATCACTTCATGCAACATAAATACCACCCTTAATACAGTATACCATAGGTCTTCATCATCAATAACATACCAAAGGACACAATTATTCAACCAACTCTTAGCATTCTACATTATGGCCTTTGTGCACGGTGAGCAAATTTTTAATGCTGTAACTAAATTGCTCAAAGAGCACAAATGGCAAAATTAAGCCAGTTGTGCGCATTTAGCAATTTTGTATCCCATAACATAAATGCTCAATGCGCATAACAAGCAAAGCCATTATGGTGTGTTGAGTTCCCATTGTGCACAAATCCCAAAAATTTTGTACACAAATCCTAAAAATTTCAGTATATACTTACATTATAAACTCAGACACTACATTATCACAAAACTATACATTCAATCACCTGATGATATATTATATACAGTGGGATATTTGCCTACATCTTTACCGTTTAATTTCTCGAATTGTTGCGTCCTCTCTTCAAGGCTGTTCACCCATCGTTTTGGCTGCAGGAAAGTGGTATTCCTTCTAATGCCATATTACTGGTGGGACCAGGCTTCCATCTTTAAGTTGAATATTTACAAAGTGATTATTATTTACAAACCCTATGGTGAAGGGATCAAGTTTCTTACCTTGGTCTGGTCCTGATCTTAATGGAAAAAATGAATAACATTGTTGCATTGACAGTAGGTGTAATACACAATTATAACAACTTCAGATTATTTGTCCAACTTCTAGGAAGGTCATCCAATATTGCTTCAGAGGGGTAATTGACCGCGCCCCGGGAGTACACACACCCGGGACAAGCGGCTCGTAGTCTTACCGCAAGCGCGCGGTGTAGTGGCGAGCGGGTATGGAACTCAGGGAGAAACAATGACAGTGTCTCCTTCCGATCACCTAGCTATCAAAATGATCGAGAATAATTTGTGGGTGAAATGGTCACAATCGTTCAAATGTCGATAGAAATATCAATAAAATAAAGCGCCTGGGATAGGGAATCCCCGCAACAGACCGTATCTCATCGTTGTGATTCATAGGTTTCGTCATTGCTAGACTTGAATTTTAGGTGAACTAGTCGCAACTAAATGTAGAACCAAACTCACGCTCTCTCGCTATTGCCGGTTTATAGCAAACCTAGGGTAGGGCCCAATCTCTTGCAAACCCTAACCTAGGCCGCTAGCGTGAAGAATGACGTCATCATTCAATCGTGTCTCGAGACCACTCTCGTGCAAACTCGAGCTACGACCTAGGTTGAGATAGTTCCTACCTATCCAATCTCTTGCAAACGGGTTTGGTATAGAAACATGATTGAAAATCCTAGCTTTGGTCCAATCTCTTGTAAACCGATTCTAGAGAAGTCCAATCGTAAATCTAAATCAAATTTCTAGGGATTTCTATCAATTGGGACCCAATCTCTTGCAAATCCCAATCAATATGAATCCCTAGCTATCCGTAATTAATCGATCCCAACCTAACCCTAATCAATTCTAGCAAGTATTTCACCAATTCATCATAATTTAGAAATAGGGTCTATAGGGTTCATCCCTACGCCCTAAGACGATAGCACTACTCACTAATCATCATGCAATACTTAGGAAAATCAATAATAAAATCAACACAATTCATTGCAATAGATATATTATCAATAAAAATAGGGGTTTTGATGAGAGAGTATACAAACCAATGAGAATCCAATAGCATCCAACAAAAGTAGCCTTTTAATCTTTAAAAGAAAAGCTAAATCTAATGATCTAAAAAAACTCTCAAAAAGGCTGCCAAAAAGCTCTAAAAAGTCCTCTCTAACTAGGGCAAAAACTGGGTTTAAATACCCTTCAAAATCGCCTAGAAAATCGTGACCAAAATGCCCCTGCGCAGCCCAGAAATCGCACTTTACGCAGCAGGCGGGACTGCTCACTCGGCCGAGTGACAAATGTCACTCGGCCGAGTGACAAACCCTGTACATTTCCAGTAAGTCGGCGATTTTTGGGGGTCTGTCTTCGGAGGTGACTCGGCCGAGTGGCTTTACTCGCTCGGCCGAGGGGCATTCCATGCTCGGCCGAGTGGCTCTCTCAGATCCACTGTAAAATTCCAGTAAGTCGGCCTTTTTTTGGATGGATTTTCACGTGCCACTCGTGTGAGTGGATCTCCGTACTCGGCCGAGTGGTCTATCGTCACTCGGTTGAGTGCACGCCGATATTCTTCTGTTGTGCGTGTCCGGTCTGGTCGACCGAGTAAGCTTCTCTGCTCGGCCGAGTGAGTGCTTCACTTGGCCGAGTGACATGCTGTAGATGCCCAATCTTTATCGTTTCTCCTCCTCGTCGCTCCTACGAAGTTCCTTCTTCTTCCACTCGTCTTCCATTGCTGAATGGCCCTCAAAAGAGCTGTGGGTGACACTCCGGAGTGGGTGCAAATCTTCTTGATCTCAAAATCACTCCAAATCGATCCATATCTCCTAAAATACGACAAAAATAAGAAATAGTGAAAAGCATCGTAATATTGTCGAATAATCATGAAAAACGTGATATGAGCGATCAAAGTGGCATGCAAACATGCAGAAAAAGGGTGTAAAATATGGAGTGATCAAAATCCCCCAAGCTTACCTCTTACTCGTCCTCGAGGAAGATGAGTAAAAAGCAAACCCGATGGGTAAAACCATGGAAAAGAAGGAAAAAAGAAAGGAATGAAAAAAAATAGAATAGAAAGCGAAGAAGTAGGTGCTAGATCATTTTTCTCAGGACGTGGGTTTTGCTTACTCATATAGCATACATCGAATATAAAACACATGCCAAAGACTTTTATCCCGATATCATAGTATAATGATGCATTCGAAATAGAAAACCCAAGAATATCAAAATAGCATGAAATATGGAATCATTCTAGGATTAACATCGTCTGAAGCATCAAAAGCGGTATACATAATCATAGATCACACACTTTTCAATTGAATGCTTTCTATTTGGAGTATAAGAGATATCACACAATATGGAGTAGTAAGAATAGAAAAGCATGGTTTTCATGAAATGTATGCTAAGTGTCAACTCATGGATTTCGTAAAACTTCTAGTGATCTTACCAAGTATAGAAAATTACCTAGCTTATGTTGTCCTGCACAGTCAGGTAGTCACTCTCTCACACATCATTGGATCGCCTCCCCCAAGCTTATCCATAAGCGTGGTGGCATAAGATAAATCAATAAACATATTTCCCATTTTGAAGCTCCAAGATAGAATAAAAACAAAAGAGGGAAGAAAGAGAGAAAGAATGTGAGATGGGATCATATATAAACTTCTTTTCTCTTTTCTTTTCTTTTTCTCAATTTTTTCTCTCCCCTTTTTTAATAAACATATATACAAAAGCGATCCCAAATCAAAAGAAAGAAGGATATACATGTGTATATTTTTTTGATTTTGGGGAATTGGAGCATGGAAATTAATAGCGGGGGAATGCCAATAATAGACTTGCTAAAGGCAGATTCACCAATGAATTTTAAGTAGAGAAATAATGCTCAAGATATGTGGAGAAAAAAATAAATGTATCACTCGGTTCACTCTATAGGACGTGCACGACAACTTTCACCAGAGCAATGTAATCAACTCAGTTTAATCTCAAAAAATAAACTAGTCCAGTTATATCAACCTAACATTCATTCATTCAACCTGAAAGTGAGGCGTACATTTTTCATGCAATAAGAAGTGATATAAGAAAGGGAAGCAGTACTCCAGATATAAGCAATCAATGCGTGAAGCTTGGTGTGTTTTCTACGATAAGCATACATATGAATTATTAGACTTCAGCTAATAACAGAATTTCACCATATTCATACAGAAAAAGAGTGGGTTACTATTTCAAAAGCAAAGCTGGATATAGCATATAATATCTGAAACAAAAGCTATGACATGACAAAATAGCATGCATACATAGATAAGCTAACACCATGTCGTCGTCATCACAGAAAAGTCATCTCTAGCAAAACATGAAAGAAATAAAGATAAAAGAAAAATAGAAACTATTATGTACAATGCAGCACACTCAAAACAGATAAGAAAACATGATGCATGATAAAAAAACGAAAAAGTGAGTGAAAATGGTGCAAAAACAAAGAAAAGGTGAAAAAATAAAAATAAAAATAAAAATAAAAGGTGACGAAAAGCAAAAAGTGTGAGAACTCACTCTCCCAAGCTAAATTACACAGTGTCCTCAATGTGCAAAGTGTGGCACACCGAGAGACGTGAAACAGGTGGGGTGGGTGAGGATGCATGCATGATGAAAAAGAAAGAAAAAGAAGAATGAAAATATGATGTGAATGTAAATGATGCATGCAGAGATCAGAATGATGCAGAAAAAAGTGTCCCCAAAAAGACTCTCCCTCACTCCCAAAAAGAGATAAAAATATATGACCAAATAGAAACCAAAATAGTATGTGGAGGAGGTGGGCAAAACTCATCAGGCTCTAAAAACAACCAGCAAAACAGCAGAAATATAGGAGGCATCCAGTGTGTGCCTAGGCTGGTGGTGGTGCACCAGCACCGTCCTGTGGTGGAGGTGGTGGTGGAGGTGGTGGGCGTGGTAGCTGCTGGGAGGGTGTCGGTGGTGGAGGCAGACGCGCCAGAATCAGATTCAGGCAAGCCTGAATACTGGGAAGGATGGCAACGCGGGTCTGCACGGCGCTGACCGTGGCGGAGAGAGCCCTAAAGTCCCCTCTAAGTCCACTAACAGCCCCCTCAAGAGCACGAATGCTCTGAACGAGAGTGTCTGGGGGTGGTGGAGCAGAGGGACGTACAGGTCTAACAGGTGAAGTGCGGGGCTGTCTCACGCGGGTAGTGTAGAGGACGGGTCCAGCAGGGAAGTGGGGTGGTGGTGCTGTGCTAACTAAGTGATGTCCAGCCTCGGTGTGAGGCTGGGATGCAGGCTGTGTCAAAGCGAAAGCAGCAACAGCAGAAGAAGTGGAAGTGAAAATAGGCGACAAGGCAGCGGGAGAGGTCAGTGACGCAGACGTGGGGACAGATGTCACGACGCTCTCGGTAAAGACAGGGGCGGTGGAGACCGAAAGATTGATGATTGGGGAGGCCGTGAAGGGCACAAAAGATGACTCCCCAGGAGTCGAGAACAGCAATCAGGAGAGGGTCTCCATGGCAGCGGTAAAGGAAGACTCGCCGCTCTCAAGAATGGTGGGTGGATGCTTGGGGCTCAGTATGGTAATGGGCTTGACGGACATAGACTCAGTGGTGGTGGTGGTGGTGGACGGATCAGCTAAGGTGCTCCCGACACTAACAGACGTGTGGACAGAGGTGTCGGGAGGTGCAGATAGTGCAGGTGCAGGCTGAGGGATCACGGGGTCAACAGGTGGTACGGGGGGTGCCTGCTCAGTATCCTCAGGATCAAGCACGTAGGCAGCGGGGATGAGGAGATCCATCGCTGGAATCCAGTCCCCATGAGCCGGTCCAATATGTGTCCGAGCGGGGCTTGGGAGAACCATGTAATCAGTGCTAAAGGGACCGTGCAACCACACCCAGTGCTGACGACCGTGGGGACGAAGCATCTTCATCTGGGCCATAACATCTATAGAAAGTGCGGTGGGGCCCGGAGGTCGACGCAAGTCGTCAGGTAGGTCCACGTCGGTCATAAGGGCCAAGAGGGTGATCAGACAGCCGCAACAGATAGGAGAGCGAGCGCTCACCGAAATGATAATGCGGTCAAAAACCTACTGGCAATGTCGATCTCGACGTCGGGGACCAAATCGTCACTATCCCTGTCTATGACCCTAGGGCGAGTCATCGCATAGAGCTTGTAGAGCTCTAGCGTAGACATGGTCCCAGGCTCGTACCTCGCAAGGAAAGTAGTCGACATAAGGTGCTGTGCAATACGGAGGCAGGGGTGGAGGATAGCTGAGGCCTTGGCCCTACTAGGGTCAAAGGTGAGTGGGGATCTCGTGATCTGTGTCAAGAATGTGTGGGTGTCGAATGACGGGGGTGGGATGTGCGTGGGAGCATAGGCGCGGTCAGGGTCAGGGACGGCGAGCCACTGGAAAAATGCTCTAAGCATGTCGAGAGTGATCTCGCACTCACGATCCATCAAACGGAAGGAGCATCCTCCAGGGGTCTGGTCAATGGAACTAAGGACCTCTAGTGTCGGACGGATGTAAGTATCCACCGACACCGACAGAAAATCACGCCATCCCACGTTGTCGTACAACGTGAGAAGCCCCTCAAGTACCCGTAGGCGGTCTTGGTCAGCTAGGTGTGCAAACCTAGAGGGTACTATCGAGCGATGGCAGATACGCTCGAATCTGGCGCGGTGTGCGTCATTTTGAAACGTATTCCCCATCGGCCCGACGGGGGGAGCGGGTGGTGGAACGGGATCGGCAGGGATCGACTGTGTAGGTGGCGGTGGGCTAGGTGGAGGGGAGTCCTCCCTAGTGGAAGAGGGACCAGGATCATCGGTCCTCTTTCGCTTCGAAGCAGCTCCTCGTGTATGTGGCCTAGTGCATGGCGGCATATGTACCGCGAAGCGTGCTCACTCAAATAAGTAATCCGATGTGCAAAATAATGGAACGAGTGTACCTGAACACGCCGCGAGAGCAAACAACAGTGTGTGCGAAGAGATGCTGCCTCCACGAAGCTCTAAGTGTGTCCAAAAGCTCCCCAATGGTCCCCCAAGCTAGCCTGCAAATCAAATAATCAAATCAGCGAATAATACTCAATATACATGGGGGAGATATGGGATAATAGATAGATATGGAAATTAATTTCAAAATCGGGCTAAAAACACGTGCGGATTGGAGAAAAAGGCGAGAAAATTGAATTTGGTGGCAAAACCGAGGAATTACGGCGAAATGGCAGCGGCGCCGGTGACGGTCGGCGGCGAGCTTCTCGGTCGGTCGTCGGCGGTCGACTGGGGGTCGGTCACCGACGGGTGGTGGCCGGCACGGGCGAGGAAGGCGGTGAATCGGGCGAAGGGATGCGAATCGACAGCGACTCGGGCGAGGATTTGGGAAATTTTGCGTTTCGATTTTCTCGCAGCCCGCAGCCGGTTATATATAGGTTGGTTACGACTCGGCCGAGTGATGATTTCACTCGACCGAGTGGCATAAAGTTAAAAATTCTTTCAAAATATCTTCGCCACTTACGACTCGGCCGAGTGGCTTTGATTCACTCGGCCGAATGGAGAAACTCCACTCGGCCGAGTGGCTCTACCACTCGGCAATCTGATAGAACTGGGAGGGTATCTGTTTCACTCGGCCGTGTGACAAGTCACTCGCCCGAGTGGAAATTAAGACTAAAACTTATAGAAAGTGACAGAGAGTTGGTCTACAGAAACTTCCCTGATTGGTGCTCCACTCGACCAAGTGAAGTCTTTGCTCGGTCGAGTGGCAGATGCTACTCGGTCGAGTGACGTGCTGTTTTCTGCATCGGCTCTCCGTTTTCGCTCCAGTCTCTGTTTTTCTTCCTCCTGTCAGTTTCTTCCTCTTCCTAAGGCCTGAGCGCATTTCTAGGGCGCTCTCCCTTGCCTCGGTCATCCTCCATATGAGTGATCTCCCTTTCTCCATCTCTTGTCATGAAAATTAGGCCCCGTTGTCACGATTTTCATAGACACTAGACTTTAATCGCTAATAAAAATCTAAACCAAAAATGAAAATCAAATAAAAACAATGCAAAAACCGTCGGGTTGCCTCCCGACAAGCGCTCGTTTAAGGTCATGAGATCGGCCCCTTTAGATATTCGTTTAGCTCGTGATGTTGGGCGCATACGAGATACGCTCGTGAAATTTGCCGGGAAGGCCACTTGGATTTGGGTCGTGATGATCATTGGTCTTCCTCAGTGCCCCCTCATCATGGGTAATGTTGGGGGATAAGTCCCCCATGCTAGAGCTCGTTCCAATCTTCTTCTTGGCCGGTGACACCGATCTTCTATTCGGTGGAGCTTTCTTCGGACTCTTGGCTTTTGAGAGCTTGAAAAGCTCCCGTATTCTTGCGACATCAGCATCACCTTCATCATCGTCCGTGGAGCTATCTGGAGGGTCCTCCAACTTCTCTTCTTCACTACTAGGTTGGCCTTACTCAAAGCCATCGTCATGGAGAGCGCCAATAGAGTGGGGGATAGCTTCTTCAATCACCACGTCGAGGAGATCCACATAGTCCAACTCCTCGTGATAGGGCATATGCTTCATGGCCTTGGGTATGTGAAGCTCGACCTCGATGTTCCCGACATTCAAGGATAGAGTTCCGTCCCGCATGTCGACTATAACACCGGCGGTGGCGAGGAACGGGCGTCCAAGTATAAGTGAAGTGTCGCCCTCTTCCTTGATGTCCATGATAACGAATTCGCAAGGTAGGCATATTCCTTCTGGAACTTGAAGTGGAATGTTCTCCACAATCCCCAGTGGCCTAGTAATCTGACCATCCACAAGTTGAATTTTCATGTCGGTCGGCTTCAAGTCGGTGCACATGTTCAATTTTTGGAACAGCATTATGCTCACACTCGTGCCCAAGTTAAATAAAGCCTTTTGCAACGGGACGCCTCCAAGTGTGCAAGGGATGCAGAAACTCCCGGGATCCTTGAATTTCCCGGGCTCCTTTTCCTTCCGGGTAAACCAAGTTCCGTGTTCGGCAAGCAAGATTTTCTCCTTCCTTTTCCTTCCCGATATCAAGTGTTGAGTATTGGACTCTCCACCTTAATTTTGATGATGATCAAACACAAATCACTGTGACTAACTCTTGTGATTGTAGTTAGCTACAAAGTCACCAATTAGATTCAAGATGATCAAAAGTGACTACACGTGTTGATTCAAGTGGAGAACTTAGTAGATCAACAAAGGTGAAGCATTGGCTTGAAGAACTCAACGGCTACTTCAAACCTCAAGCCAATGGCATCAACAAATGAATGGAGATTCAATCCAAAGAGAAGAAAGGAATGGATGAGTCAAAAGCTTCGAAGACTATGACGTTCAAGTCATTCAACTAAAAGACTCAAGACCATGAAGATTTATGGAGATCGTCGCCAAAGTAACTTGTTCATCTCAAGCGACGTCCCAGGACTTCCTCAGAACACGTGATCGTTGTGCCTGGAGCTTCGTTGAAGCTCAAGGAGTATTCATGAAGTCAAGGGATTCAGATTCTCCATGTTGAAGCTTCGAAGACAGTTCGTCATGTTATTTATATTGTCTTCTAGCTTCGGTTTAGTAGAATGTTAAGCCTTGAGTAGTACTTGCCTAGAAATCTTCATAACTTTCATATCATTTCTCTAGGATTGCCTTAGAAGCCATTAAAAACTTTCCCGTAGCCTATCGTTTCATTTCACGGCTTCATATGCATCTTAGTTGGTTCAAGAAGAAGAACCGACCGACTAGATGACGATCTAATCGGTTGGAACTTCTTTTTGAACCGACTAGATATCCTTGCTTGATTCAGCCCATTCTCTGTTGGTCAATTAGTCGGTACAAGAAGGTTCACCGACTGACTAGATGACGATTTAGTCGGTTGGAAATCCTTCTCAGACTGACTAGTTATCCTAATGTATTCAAGACCATTTGTTGACCAATTAGTCGGTCCAAGAAGGTTCACCGACCGACTAAATGACGATCTAGTCGGTTGGTGTCTCTTCTCAGACCAATTAGTTTTCCTTGTGAAATTCGACCTTTGTACTGTTGACCAGTTAGTTGGTTCAAGAATGATGGTTAATGCATTAAAAGCCAATCTAGTCGGTCCAAGACGGTTCACTGACCGACTAGTTGTCAATCTAGTCGGTTGATGATCCTGCTTAGACCGACTAGTTCTTACCCAGATTTCACCATCTTCTCTGTCAACCATCTAGTCGGTCCAAGAAGGTTCACTGACCGACTAGTTGTCAATCTAGTCGGTTGATGATCCTTCTTAGACCGATTAAGCAGCTTCAGAATAGAGCCATTGGGGCATTTAATGCCACGAATTTTGTGACCGTTTTCTCTCTTTCCTATATAAGTTTGAGTGCTTCTAACCAGGGATTCAAGGCTGAAATTAGAGACATTTTCACACCTTTGAGAAGAGCCATTCAACTCCAATTCCAAGCTCTCTCATCTCACAAGAATCTCTCCCTTACTCTTTGAGCCTAATTCCTCAAGAGAGATTCTCATTCCTTGTGAGCTTCTCAAGCTAAGATCTTGAATCCAAGTCACCATCTTCACCCTAGCCATCTATTGCTGTCCTTCTTGGTGGAGCTAGGGTTTGGTGATCTCATCTTCCTCAAAATCCATTCTTGCCCTAAATGTTGAATATTAATTCCCCGGATTTGGTTTTGGATGATGAGCAAACATAAATATCGTATACTAACTATTTGTGAGCGCAGTTATGGAGATCGTTGCCAAAAGAATACGTGCATCAAAAGCGACGTCTCAAGACTTCTCAATACGCGTGATCGTGTTCCTAAAGCTTCGTTGAAGCCCAAGGAGTTTTATTGAAGTCAAGAATGAAGATTGAAGCTTTGAAGACGGTTCGTCATGTATTATTTATTGTCTTCTAGCTTCATAGAATAGAATGTTAAGCCTTGAGTAGGACTGACATTATAATCTTCATTTCGCTCATATCTTAGAGCTAGGATTATCATAGAAGCCATTAGAAACTTTCCCGAAGCCTATCGCTTCTTCCCTCGGCTTCTAGTGCATGTTACTTGGTTCAAGTAGAAGAACCAACCAACTAGATGATGATCTATTCGGTCGGCAATTCCTCTTGAACCGACTAGAATGCCTTGGTTATTTCAGCCTAGCTATGTTGATTATTTAGTCGGTCAAAGAAGAGTCACCGACCGACTAGCTGACGATCTAGTCGGTTAGGAATCCTTCTTTGACTGAATAGTTGAGCTTTTCCTGTACAGCCATAGTTACTGTTTATCGTTAGTCGGTCAAAGAACATTTGTCGATCGACTAGTTGAGAAACTAGTCGGTCAGTATTTGTTCTTAAACTGACTAAATCAACTTGAAGTCTGCCTTCTATATTTCGACTGTTAGTCGGTCAAATAACACTCACCGACCGACTAGTTGTGAAACTAGTCGGTCGGCAAGTCTTCTTAGACCGACTTGTTGTCTATCTCCTATACTTCACCTTTTGGCTGTTCAACCGTTAGTCGGTCTATGTTGTATCACCGACTGACTAGTTGATGAACTATTCGGTCAGTGATCCTTCTTTGACCGACTAGTCTGGTTCAGAATAGAGCCGTTGGAGCTTTAATTGAGAAGTTTTTCTCTCTCTCTTTCCTCTATCCTATATATACTTGGATGGGTTCTTTCCTTGTATTCAAGGCTGCCATTTTAGAGGTTTAGAGAAATCAAAGAGAAGCTATTCAGCTCCATTCTAAAGCTTTCTCTTCCTCACAAGAATCTCTCTCTCAACTCTTTGAGCCATATTCCTCAAGAGAGATTCTCTCCATTGTGAGCCTTCCAAGCCAAGAGCTTGATCCAAAGTCACCATCCTCCATCCTAGCCTTTGATCGTTGATCTTATTGGTGGAGCTTCGGTTTGGTGACATTCTCTCCCCAAAATCCATCTTTGCCCTAATTTGGTAAGTATACTCAAGGCCTAGGATTTTGTGGTAAGTGTTTCTTTATTTCATCGTATTTGATATTGCAAGTGATTGTCTCTCGGTTGTGAGAGAGTGTGTGATCCCGGTTGTGGGAGTCACATTTATATTGTGTATGATTTGGTCTTGTGAAGGTTTTTCACAAGAATTTCATAGTGCTAAATCTTGAGTTAGGGTTTCTAACTCAAGTATCCGGAGGAGATCCGGGTGTTGGATATGGAAGACGTTAGTACACCCTTGTAGGGGATGTACGAGGGAATACGGACCTCGAACGTTGCGTACACGAAGTCGTACGCAAAGGGAATATGTTCCCTTGCAGAGAGGATCTCTAGATTGATGGGAAAGTCGCATTATATGTGCATAAGTGCATGCGACATATGGCTAATAAAGGGGTAATATCTTAAGCTTATATTGTACCATGAATATGGTACACCTTAAGCTTAAAATATGCCATGTACGATGGTACACCTTAGTTAAATTGTTCCAAAGGAACAATTGATCCTAAAATAACTACCTTGGGGGCTATAAATAAGACCCAAGGGTTAGCCATTTCCTTACACTTTTGCATGGCATTCTTGCATGCATTTCATTCTAGCGAAGCTCTGCCGAAATCCTTCTTCTCTCTTTATCCAAGTTCTTAATCTAAAAGTAGAGATTTAGATTGTGGATTTAGTAGCCTTACTCTGTTCGTGAGAAGACTCGATCCGTCGTGACGAATCCGAAGGCGAAGTTCATAGACTACCGTGCCGCATACGCAAGCGTAAGTCTCAACTTCATTTATCGATCCTAACTCTGTTTTGGCAGGATCCTTCATTGGTATCGGAGCCATACGGGTTCGCCCCGGTCAAACCGCCGCCCCGTCGAAACTATGAACGAGTCGTTGTCTTTTTCACGAATGGGTATCCTACCATTACGGATATGGTAGGAACGCTTCGTGACGGAGAGAACGCAGCGGTTGTTCTTTTCACGTTAGGGTCTCCAATCATTACGGATATGGTAGGAACTCTCCGTGACGGGAAGAACCGACCGTTCACGTAGTATGTTATTTTTCATTTTTGGCACACGGCCATTAGAAAATAACCACTTTCTCGACGAACGGGTGCTTCATCAACGAACGGGTGCTTCATCGAGGAAGAAGGTGGTGGTTATTCCCATCGGGGAAGATGAATTTTAGTGCATGTGCACCATGGCCAAATGGGCTATGAAGGCCATGCACCCCCCTCCCCATGCGGAGGGGGTTGACTACGACCAATAACCACCGCGACAAACCCCACCGGCGGGGGTGTGCGGCCACCCCACACAAGGGGAGGCTGGCCATGGCCAAAGGGCCATGGCCGGCCATGGCAAAAAATGGCCTTGGCCATGACCGGCCATGGCCAAACCATGGCCGGCCATGGCCAGGCCGGCAGTGGCCGGCCCTGGCCGGCCTGGCCGGCCCTGGCAGTGGCCAGGGCCGGCGCCCTGGCCTCAGGCCAGGGCCCGGCCGGCCCTGGCAGAGGCCAGGGCCGGCGCCCTGGCCCCGGCCGGGGCCCGGCCGGCCCTGGCAGAGGCCAGGGCAGGGGCCCTGGCCCCGGCCAGGGCCTAGCCACCCTGGCGGAGGCCAGGGCAGTGCCCTGGCCTCAGGCCAGGGCCTGGCCGCCCTGGCCTCAGGCCAGGGCCTGGCCGGCCTCTGACCGAGGCCTGGCCGGCCAGTGGCCCGGCCGGCCCTGGCAGTGGCCAGGGCTGCCACAGGCCGCCCCTGGCCGGCCAGGGCAGAGGCCCTTGGCCAGCCTCGGCCAGGGCAGGGGCCCTGGCCGGGAGTGAAGAAGACCAAATTTTGGTCGACCAATTCGACAAAAGGCCTTGGTTGAACATGAACGTGCCGACTAGCCCATACGGGGCCAAACGACAGTCGTCTGCCTCAAAATTCTCTCATATGGGGAGAAACGCCTGGATCCATACGGGAGGCAGCGACGATAGTTTGTAGAAAAATCCCAAAAGGGGGATCCGACCTTGGCACGGCTACGGCTCATTCCCGACAAATGGTCAGGAAGTGCCAAATGTTTCACTAAGTATCATAAGGGTACTAAGATGAAATATTCATTTTTTTTTGAAAAATACGTTTTCATACGTTTTGAAAAATAAGTTTTCAAACACGCTTTTCCGTTGCAAAGTACTATAAGAGTACTAACATTTGATAAAGTGAGGGAGAAATATTGAAAGTTACTCTAGATGGTGATTGGAAACATAGTGACTTTTCCGATTCTAGAGTAACATCTTCAATATTTTTCGAAAGTAACTTATCAAATTATGAATATCATTCCAAGTGGGAGTTGATTTTAGAACTATCCATATGGGATATTCTATTATCATTTCAAGTGGGAATTATATCTGAAAAATACGTTTTCAAACTCGTTTTTCCGCTGCTAGTACTATAAGAGTACTATTGTTTGATAAGTGATGGGGGAATATTGAAGGTTGTTCTAGATGGTGATTGGAATCATAGAGACCTTTTCGATTCTAGAACAACATCTTCAATATTTTTCGAAAGTAACTTATCAAATATAATATAATTCCAAGTGGGATTTGAATTTTTTTTTTGAACTATCCAAATGGGATATTCTATTATCATTTCAAGTGGGAGTTATATTTTAAGAATTTTTATGCAATGTTTTGATCAAACCTTCGGTTTTGTGTCTTTTGCAGCATTTTAAAAGTAAAATGTCTTCCGCTTCAAAGAATATCGTCGCTGAGTTAAACAGAGGTGAAAAACTCAACGGCGATAATTACAAACTTTGGTCCATCAAGATACAATACGTTCTAGAGGAGCAAGAAGTGCTCGAAACTCTAAAGAACGTTATGATTGAACCCGAGTTGGGCACTACGGCCCAGCACCGACGAGACAAGGAAGCTTTTGATGCTTGGTCTCGGAAGAACAAGATAGCGCGCATTACGTTATTAAGCAGTATGGCTGATGACATAATGCGCATCTTCCGAGAACATGACCTAGCCATGGACATATGGTCCAAGCTAGAAGAGAAGTTCGGTGGCACATCGGTGTCCAAACTTCGCTCCTTAACTATAAGGTTCAATTCATATGAGAAACGTCCAGATCATTCCATGGGGAAACATCTGCGACATATGGCGAACCTTATCTCAGAGTTAAAGGACGCAGGTCATGTGCTCACTGATGAGCAACAAATCCAAGCAGTCATACGTTCCCTACCAAATGGGTGGGATCAGATGAAGATGCATCTCACTCATAATGAGAGCATCAAAACCTTCAACGATGTTTCCAAGCACCTTGAATTAGAGGAAGAGCGGCTTGCGGCTGCCAAGCCAAGTGCAGAAGTGCACATGGTTGCTAGTTCCTCACACGGGGGAAAGAAACGTAAAGATCGTTCGAAGTCTTCTAATGAACGTAATAAGCAACCTGAGTCTACCAAGGAACCCAAACATAAGGGTGGGCACAAGAAATGGCACAAGAAGAAAGACTTGAAAATGATCAAGTGCTTCAAGTGCAACAAGCTCGGTCACTATGCTCGTTCGTGTACGAGTGGAAGTGACGAGGTAACTTGTAATACTAGTTACATATGTGTTTCTAGTTCAATATTTCTTGTGGAATCTAATCCATTTTGGGATAATTGATTCAGGTGCCACCGACCACATAACAAGGGACAGACGGGTCCTTCGTGGAGTATCACCGGATACCCCAAGGAATGAAGTGGATCAATGTAGGAAACAACACATGTGTTGAAGTGAAAGGCGTTGGGACTCGCAAGCTAGTCTTGGACAACGGCCGCACTCTCCTACTTCATGATATTCTCTTCATTCCATATATTCAAAGGAATATTAAAACTGTGGTCAATTTAATGGGTCTTGGTTATAGTTGGTTCCTTCATGATTGTAATATGGACCTATTTTGTAATAATTCCTTTATTAGTACTGGGTTTGTATTTCAAAGGATTTATTGTAATAAGTACAATGTATGGTTCCTCATGTAATGAAAATTTCCTTGTGACAAATTCTTTGACTAATGAGTCTAATATAATTTGTTGGCACACAAGGCTTGGTCATTTGGACCAACGCGTATGGATAGACTTGCCAAACGTGGCCTTCTATCCAATGTTTTAAAGGTTGAAATGTCGACCCGCGAACATTGCCTTGTGGGGAAATCTTGTCGCAAGCCGTTTGGAACCGGCACAAGGGCCGAGGTTCCATTACAGCTTATCCATTCGGACATATGTGGTCCGATGAATGTCAAGACAAGACGCGGATAGTCCTATTTCATCACTTTTATTGATGATTTCACCCGATTCGGACATATCTATTTGATATCCCACAAAAGTGAAGCTTTGGCTTGCTTTAAAAACTATATGAGTTTAGTGGAGAATCAATTAGATCGCAAGATTAAGGTCTTGCGAACCGATAGGGGCGGTGAATATCAATCAACAAGTTTTAAGGAACTTTGTGATGAAAAAGGCATAGTACATCAGGTAATTATGCCTTATACTCCTCAACAAAACGGTGTTACAGAAAGGAGAAATAGGACTTTAATGGAAATGGTCCATTCAATGATGGCGCAAGCTAACTTGCCAATCACCTTTTGGGGTGATGCATTATTGACGGCCGCTTTCATTTTAAACCGCATATCCTCGAAATCAGTTAGCTCCACTCCTTATGAGTTGTGGAACCAAAGGTCTCCTGACTTAAACATTTTGAAACCTTGGGGTTGTGCATTCTACGCACATATTTCCTCCCATAAGTTGGAAAACTTGGGCCAAGGGGAAGGAAATGTATCTTTATATGATACGCAGAAAACTCCAAAGGTTATGTTTTTGTTAGTCAGGAAGACAATGGTGGGCTAATTGAGTTTGAGTCGAGGGATGTCACTTTCTTGGAAAACGAGTTTCCAAGACATGGCGAGATAAGTCAGGACTTATCTCTATTTGAGATTTATGATCAAGAAGGATTACCTCATTCGAGTGGAAGAATTCTTGGTGAAAACGAAAATACGTTTCAACCTTCACCAATGGATTATACGAATGACGATTATCCTATTCCATACGGGAATAATGATCCAAGTGGGAGCAATTCTAACGACATTCCAAGTGGGAGTGATATTAGAATTGATCTAAATTCGAGTCAACAAGGACTTGAAGAATCTCAAATACGACGTAGTAGTCGTACAAGGTTGGCTCCTCTAAGATTTGAGGATGAATTTCCGCAAACCTTTATGACTTTACTACAAGATGATGACGACGAGCCTGCTACTTTCAAACAGGCCGTATCATGCCCTGTAAAAGACAAATGGATGGAAGCGATGAAGGAGGAATTGAAATCCATGAAAGTTAACCAAGTCTGGGACTTAGTTAACTTACCCAGAGGACATAGAGCAATTGGGAACAAATGGGTTCTCAAGATCAAGCATAAGGCTGATGGCTCTATAGATAGATATAAAGCTCGCCTTGTCGTGAAAGGTTTTACGCAACAGGAAGGGATAGACTACGAAGAGACCTTCTCACCTGTTGTGTGTTTTACCTCGATTCACCTGATTCTGGCAATGGTAGCTTGCTTATACCTCGAATTACATCAGATGGATGTAAAGACTGCCTTTCTCAATGGAGAATTGGACGAGGAGATCTATATGGAACAACCAACAGGGTTTGTAAAAGAAGGAAACGAGCATAAGGTTTGTAAACTTCGTAAGTCCATATATGGTCTTAAATAATCCTCGAGGCAATGGTATATACGATTTCAAGAAGTTGTCTTATCAAATGGATTTTCCATGCTTGATGAAGATAACTGCGTATATATCAAGAGGATTAAAAGCAAGCATGTTATTATGTCTCTATATGTAGATGACATTTTAATAACCAGAAATGACAAGGGCTTTGTGATGGATATCAAGGCTTGACTTTCATCAGTTTTGAGATGAAAGACATGGGGAAGCCACATATATCCTTGGAATTAAGATTTCAAGGAATCGTTCAAAGAAACTTCTTTCTCTTTCACAAGAGACTTATATAAAGAAGGTTCTAGAACGGTTTAATATGTAGGACTGCAAGTCCAATTGATATTCCTATAAGCAGATGCGATAATTTATATCTGAAATCATGTCCAAAGAACCAAAAGGAAAAGGAAATTATGGAAAAAGTTCCATATTCCAGTACAGTTGATAGTCTTATGTACGTTATGATGCATACAAGACCGGACATCTGTTTTGCCGTTGGAATGGTAAGTCGTTACCAATCCAACCCAGGGCAAGAACACTGGAAAGCGGTTAAGAGAATAATGCAGTATCTTAAAGGAACTGCAGATTTGCAAAAGACTATGATAAAACCAAGAAGGTAGACATAAGGTACATATCTACGCATGAGATGATAGAGGATCAGCTTATGAAAGCGATCCCCAGAAATGTGTTTTATAAACACTTATCATCCCAAGGATTGCGTAAGAGCTGAGTTGTACCAATATATATTCCCATGTCTGAGAAAGATCAAATTTAATAAAAGAATAAGTTCTTTTTCAAACTTGCATATGAATCTCTTGAGAAATGTTTGTGTACATTTTTGAAATCTCAGCTGAACTCTAGTATGTCGGACAGATTGAGGTTGGCTCTCTCACATGAGCAACCGCCTTATTCTATCAGACGGATAGAATAGAGATGAGACCTGTTTAAAGTCAAAATCATCAGACGGATGATTTAGAGTCATGACTTAAACAAAATGGTCGCATGAAAGATCTGCATCATATGGATGCTTATAGAAGATCTCAGAGGATTTTTGAAATCCCATCTGTCTAAATGCGGGATGTGAGTCCAAATGATTATTTGAATAGAAAAAGGGGACTCAAAGTCAGACATTGTGGTGTCTGATCATCATCCTTACAACATCATTGAGACATACACTCCCTGGGAAAGGAGCGATGTTGTAATACGTGTTCATACCACGTATGCATTTCGACCACTGAGTTAGTAGCAATAGTGTTTGCTATTATGTGAGACTCAAAGGCCATATGGGCCTTAACTCTTACCCTCAAAGACTCCAATTGGTTCCTTTAGATTTGACGAGATGATCGCTATCTTAGCGTGTTACTTATGGGCTATGATAATTCGGCTCGGCGGGGCACGTTAGAAAAGCGAGTCTAGTCAAGATCAGAAGGTTCGCAAGAAGAGGAAGATTGATTTCATATTCGCATTTGGACTTTAATGATTCAAAGCTGGCCAACCAATTGTAATCCAGATGGGATTCAATTGTTGAATATAAAGTATAAGAAATGTGAAGAAATAATCTAGGGTAAAGCATGCGTTGAACTACTCAACTTTGCACATTCGAGGTCGTTGTGTATCTCTAACAAGTGCACAACAACAGACTCTACGCGCATGACGGTCGCACGGTCTATTTCTCGGTATGATAGATGAAAGAACTAAGAGAAAGACGTTCTCTTACAATCCCCTCAAGTGTGAGTGGGAGATGTTGGATATGGAAGACGTTAGTACACCCTTGTAGGGGATGTACGAGGGAATACGGACCTCGAACGTCGCGTACACGAAGTCGTACGCAAAGGGAATATGTTCCCTTGCGGAGAGGATCTCTAGATTGATGGGAAAGTCGCATTATATGTGCATAAGTGCATGCGACATATGGCTAATAAAGGGGTAATATCTTAAGCTTATATTGTACCATGATATGGTACAACTTAAGCTTAAAATATGCCATGTACGATGGTACACCTTAGTTAAATTGTTCCAAAGGAACAATTGATCCTAAAATAACTACCTTGGGGGCTATAAATAAGACCCAAGGGTTAGCCATTTCCTTACACTTTTGCATGGCATTCTTGCATGCATTTCATTCTAGCGAAGCTCTGTCGAAATCCTTCTTCTCTCTTTATCCAAGTTCTTAATCTAAAAGTAGAGATTTAGATTGTGGATTTAGTAGCCTTACTCCGTTCGTGAGAAGACTCGATCCGTCGTGGCGAATCCGAAGGCGAAGTTCGTAGACTACCGTGCCGCATACGCAAGCGTAAGTCTCAACTTCATTTATCAATCCTAACTCTGTTTTGGCAGGATCCTTCACCGGGTGGTTGGGACGTAGGATCACCGGGAACAAGTTGGAGAGACTTGGGTGGATCCGAACCCGTTACATGCTTTGTTTGCGTTTGTTAATTCTTGTTGATTGTTGTTTATTCCGCATTGTCGTTTGTATGTTTGCACAATAATTAGGAATAACACTCTTGATTATTTTAAAGTACTATTCACCCCCCTCTAGTACATGTGCAGTAGCTTCGCAAGGCACTACAATTGGTATCAGAGCCAAGGTTAAAGCTACAAGGTCAAAGCTATGACAAACAACGACTACAACGTCTTCAAGGATCGTCATGGATCGTCTTCAGTTTTGGAAGGGCAATCCTCTGTCAGGCCTCCTCACTTCAACGGTACCAACTATGGATACTGGAAATGCCGGATGGAAACCTTCCTCCGGAGCGCTTCACTTTGGAGAGCCACGATGACGGAGTATATCGAGCCCACCGAAGAAGATTTCGCGAAGTGGACTACCGTGGAGGTTGTCGCAGAGGTAAGCAATACCAAGGCAATGAACGCCTTGCAATGTGCGTTGGAGCCTGAAGACTTCAACAAGATATGCACATGTAAAAGTGCATATCAAGTATGGAACCAACTCCTCATCTTGCACGAAGGAACGAGTACGGTAAAAGACTCTAAACTCGTTGTCGCTAACAAAGAATTTGAGTTGTTTTACATGGAACAGTGTGAAACTATGAAGGACTACTATGCTCGCTTCGTGGATATATCCAATGAATTGGAGGCACTTGGGAAGATCTACACCCAAAAGGAGAAAGTCGAAAAGATCATTGACGGACTTCCTTCTTGTTGGGAAAAGCATACCTTCGCCATCGAGGAAGGTAACGATATGAATAAGTACACTGTGGTACAACTAATGGGTACCTTGTTGTCTTATGAGGTACGCAAGGAAAGTAAGATCAAGATGAAGGAGAAGATGAAGGCGTATTTGAAGCAAGACGTGCCAAATAAAAAGGCGATTGCGTACAAGGCCGCTCCATCTACCGATGATGAAGAATCGGAAGAAGAATTGGACATGGACGCTTTGGCCAATATGGCAAAGAAGTTCGACCGATTCTTTCGAAAAGGTAAGTTGAAGAATAAGTCTAAATTTATTTCGACTAATGTCTCTATTCCCGTGTGTTATAAATGCAACAAGTCAGGACACATCAAGCCGGATTGTCCTCTCAACAAACACTAGGAGAAGTGGAAGGCATCCAAGTACGACAAGTCGAGAAAGCACAAGAAAGGACTTGTCGGCACATTCACCAACTCCGAAGAGGACTCCTCAAGTGGAGAGTCGGATGATGAAAGAGTGGAGAAAGCACATACGTGCTTCATGGGAAAAGAGGAACGTGTTCAAGAGACCTCCTCCGATGAAAGCGAAGATGAAAGCGAGGATGGAAGCGAGGATGAAGGCGGTGAGGTAACAATGGACGAACTTAGAATTGCTAATGAACAACTTTGGAATAAGTTTTCTAATTTGGCTACTAGATTTATTAAGACTAAAAATGAGCTAGATAGTCTTAAAACCTCGCCTAAAACTATCATCGTCAACAACGACACCGTTGTTGAAGGGTTGAGAAATGAGATTGTAAATCTCAAATCTCAACTTGAGCATGTTCATGTCGAGGATTCGGATGAACATGTGATAGCAGATTTGACGTCTCAAAACTCAACTTTGAGTATTGAGAATAAAAATCTCAAATCACGTGTTTGCGCACTCACATCGCAAGTGTCCACCTTGGATGCTTCGATGCATTCTCTCACCGAGAAATATGAGTGCACATTAGGCCGAATCAATGAATTCAATAAAGATAAGGGCCATTTGGATAATATCCTAAATGACTTACTTCCAGCCAATCATCACATTGGCTTGGGATATAAGATGGGAGATTCATCCAAATCGTCCGCCACCTTTGTTAGGCCATCTTCCGATGCTTCTACTAGTGGGAGTAAACACTTCATGGGTAGTTCTTCTACTAATGGTGCTTCCGCTAGGTACACACACCCATTTGGAAAGAAACCCACTTTGGGTGGATCTCCAAATAAGGGTCATGCTTTCATGTATACCATGCCACGTAGGAACACACATCCTACACCACATGTTAGCACGTATGATGATTTTTATGCTCCGCATCCACGAGCACGTGCACACCATGTGAGACACACTCATGCACGTGTTCCACCACAAGCATATGTTCATCCTCATTTTCATTTGAACAATTACCATCATGCACTATTGCATCATATGACATATGCTTATCCACGACATGCTTCACATAGACATCAACAACGTATGCATGTTCCCAATAGGAATAGGGCTCCCAAAATCTTCACTATTTGGATCCCAAAGGACACAAGCATGAATGAAAAACAAGTTTATATGAATTCTTATTTTATGAATGTCGTGCATAGTGATAATTATGTGGGAAAGTCTAAGTCCAATTGGACTTGGCTTCCAAAAGTCTAATTTCTTAGGACCTAATGTCCTTGGGTACCATGGAATGATATTTTATCTTTAGATACTCAAGGATAAGAGAAGGAGCATCAAATCAAATTTTAGCTCCATTGTAAGTTTTTCTAGGTTCAATCCACCGTGGGATACCAACCCTACCAACTCCGTGATTTGCAAGGATTTTCACTCAAATGGAGTTGATGGTGCTTAAAGCGATGCACCAAAGTAGGGGGAGCTTAATGTTGTAAGTATATTCTTACTTTTGATTTACATTGGTATCCATGTGTGTTGATTGCATGCATTGTTAGATTATATTACGATTGGTATCATTTTGTTTCAATTTGAATCCTAGTGTGCTAGATTAGTGTATGCCATAAGTTTTATGCTGTTCTATCTATTTTCTTTGGCATAACATTTTTGGTATGCTACATTTGGTTTTCTCATTGGATTTATTTGTCTCTGATATTGAATTTCGTTGTTCGACGATTTTATGAATTAAATAGATTTGCTTTTATGAAAACATAGAATTGTTTTCCACGCACTATTTAACTAAGAATGTTGCTATTGGAGAGTATGTTCCAAAACTCAATAAGTGAAATTGATTTGATTTTTGATGATTTCGGATTTCGATTTTCACCTATGGCTTGATGATTTCGGATTTTGATTTTCGCCTATGGCTTGATGATTTCGTTTTTCGATTTTCGCCTATGACTTGATGATTTCGTTTTTCGATTTTCGCCTATGGCTTGATGATTTCGTTTTTCGATTTTCGCCTATGGCTTGATGATTTCGTTTTTCGTTTTACGCATATGGTCTCATTGGCACGCTTTGTTTTTATTCGGTATTTTACATTTGATATTTTTCATTGGTGTCATTTGGACCGTCGTCGTATTCTTCGACTCTCGTGCTTTTATTTTTAGCCATTGTATTTGTCGTTGATCTCCTCCCGCTCTTTTTGCTAATGCCAAAGGGAGAGAGAATTAATAATGACGATGTACTAATTAATAATTCAAAGCAATTTACCATGAATCTAATTTGATATGTTAGATTCAGGGGGAGTGAAGATATAAAAATCGATTTAGATCCTATATGTCAATAATTGGTTCATATTTCATATCTTCCTCGTCTGCTTGATGCGTATGATTAATATTTAATACGAGACTAACGTGTCATCAATGCAGGGGGAGTAAGTAAATTTCAATTGAATCATTATTATTGGTTATTATTTATGTTGGTTTGTCATCACCAAAAAGGGGGAGAATGTTGAGTATTGATTCCCCAGATTTGGTTTTGTATGATGAGCAAACATAAATATCGTATACTAACTATTTGTGAGCGCAGTTATGGAGATCGTCGCCAAAAGAATACGTACATCAAAAGCGACGTCTCAAGACTTCTCAATACACATGATCGTGTGCCTAAAGCTTCGTTGAAGCCCAAGGAGTTTTATTGAAGTCAAGAATGAAGATTGAAGCTTTTAAGACGGTTCGTCATGTATTATTTATTGTCTTCTAGCTTCATAGAATAGAATGTTAAGCCTTGAGTAGGACTTACATTATAATCTTCATTTCGCTCATATCTTAGAGCTAGGATTATCATAGAAGCCATTAGAAACTTTACCGAAGCCTATCACTTCTTCCCTCGGCTTCTAGTGCATGTTAGTTGGTTCAAGTAGAAGAACCAACCGACTAGATGACGATCTAGTCGGTCGGCAATTCCTCTTGAACCGACTAGAATGCCTTGCTTATTTCAGCTTAGCTATGTTGATCATTTAGTCGGTCAAAGAAGAGTCACCGATCGACTAGATGACGATCTAGTCGGTTAGGAATCCTTCTTTGAATGACTAGTTGAGCGTTCCCTGTACAGCCATAGTTACTGTTTATCGTTAGTCGGTCAAAGAACGTTTGTCGACCGACTAGTTGAGAAACTAGACGGTCAGCATTTGTTCTTAAACCGACTAAATCAACTTGAAGTCTGCCTTCTATATTTCGACTGTTAGTCGGTCAAATAACACTCACCGACCGACTAGTTGTGAAACTAGTCGGTCGGCAAGTCTTCTTAGACCGACTAGTTGTCTATCTCATATACTTCACCTTTTGGCTGTTCAACCGTTAGTCGGTCTACGTTGTATCACCGACCGACTAGTTGATGAACAAGTCGGTCAGTGATCCTTCTTTGATCGACTAGTCTGGTTCAGAATAGAGCCGTTGGAGCTTTAATTGAAACGTTTTTCTCTCTCTCTCTTTCCTCTATCCTATATATACTTGGAGGGGTTCTTTCCTTGTATTCAAGGCTGCCATTTTAGAGGTTTAGAGAAATCAAAGAGAAGCTATTCAACTCCATTCTAAAGCTTTCTCTTCCTCACAAGAATCTCTCTCTCAACTCTTTGAGCCATATTCCTCAAGAGAGATTCTCTCCATTGTGAGCCTTCCAAGCCAAGAGCTTGATCCAAAGTCACCATCCTCCATCCTAGCCTTCGATCGCTGATCTTATTGGTGGAGCTTCGGTTTGGTGACATTCTCTCCCCAAAATCCATCTTTGCCCTAATTTGGTAAGTATACTCAAGGCATAGGATTTTGTGGTAAGTGTTTCTTTATTTCATCATATTTGATATTGCAAGTGATTGTCTCTCGGTTGTGAGAGAGAGTGTGATCCCGGGTTGTGGGAGTCACATTTATATTATGTATGATTTGGTCTTGTGAAGGTTTTTCACAAGAATTTCATAGTGCTAAATCTTGAGTTAGGGTTTCTAACTCAAGTATCCGGAGGGGATCCGGGTGGTTGGGACGTAGGATCACCGGAAATAAGTCGGGGAGACTTGGGTGGATCCGAACCCGTTATATGCTTTGTTTGCGTTTGTTAATTCTTGTTGATTGTTGTTTATTCTGCATTGTCGTTTGTATGTTTGCACAATAATTAGGAATAACACTCTTGATTATTTTAAAGTACTATTCACCCCCCTCTAGTACATGTGTAGTAGCTTCGCAGGGCACTACACTAAATTGGTAAGTATTTCTCAAGGCATGGGATTTTGTGGTAAGAAGTTTTATATTTCATTCTTTATACTTCTTAATTATTGTATACTCACGGTGGTGAGAGGATTGGCTTGATCCTAAGTTGTGGGAGTCAAGATTTCGTTTTACTCTCGGTTTGTGAGAGTGTGCTTACTCCCAAGTTGTGGGATTAAGGACTTTGCGTGTTCCCAGGTTGTGGGATACACGGACATCGATTGTAGGTCGATTGCACTTGTTGGAGGTTTTCCACAAGTGGGCTAAAGGAAATCTCTAGCGGTTTGCTAGAGTATCCGGAGGGGATCCGGGCGTTGCTGGAGTAGGGCACCGGTAACAAGTCGGGGAGACTTGGGTGGCACCGAACCAGGGTAGATTGCTTGTTTGCATTGCTTTATTCCTTGTGTTGTTGTTCACTTATTGTATTCCACATGTATTGGTTAAGTAGGGTTTTATTTGGCGTAAATTCCTTATAATTCTATAAAACACTATTCACCCACCCTCTAGTGTTTGTTCCTCATAGCACAGGGTCACTATAATTGGTATCGAAGCAAGGTAATAGCTATGGCAACCAACAACAACATCACACGAAGTCTTATTCCACCCCATCTCATTGGACCCAACTATCAAAGTTGGTGTGTGAAGATGAAGGCCTATATTCAATCCATCGATGAGGATTATTGGAAGCTTGTGGAGAAGCCCCTTCATGCACCTACCACTTCCGAACATAAATGGACAAATAAGCAAAAAGAATTGGTGAAGAAACATCAAGAGGTAATGGATATCTTGCTTGAGTATTTATCTTATAACATTCTTATGCATGTGTCCAAGGCAACAACAGCATATCAATTATGGCACATGCTAGCGGAGCAAGAAGAGTCCACCTCAGAGTGCTCTTCCTCAAATGATGAAAGAGATTCATTCATGGGTTTGATGGCACGAGAGGACAACTCTAGTGACGAATCAAGCGACTCGAGTGAAAGCGATAGCGACGATGAAGAGGTAACAACAAATGATCTTAAAATTGAACTTAAGCAATTATTTGATAAATATCAAAAGATTATGCATAAATATTGTAATGCTAAGAATAAGATTGCTAGTCTCTCTAACACATCCTCATGTAGCACCTCTAACAATGACACCATTGTTGAGACACTTGCTATTGAGAAAGTAAGTTTGCTCACTCAAAATGGCATGTTGAGAAATGAGGTGGAGTCCCTCAAATCTCAACTTGATCGTGTTTCTATTGTGGATAGTAACGATCTTGAGATTGAATATCTTCAATCTCAAAACAATTGCTTGGGCATTGAGAATGAGGATCTCAAATCCCAAGTGCACGAGCTCACCACACATGCATCCACCTTGGATGCCACTATTTCTTCAATTTCGAAGAAATATGAGCTCATGTCCTCCATTGTTGAGAGATTCAACAAGGGAAAGGACAATTTGGATGATTTGCTAAAGAATCAACTACCGGCAAACCATCGTGTTGGCCTTGGTTATTCTAAGGCAAGTGCATCCAATGCACGCACCTCCTATAGTGAAGTAACTATAGATTTTGTGAGGCCATCCTCCGGTGCATCCACGAGTGGTGTCTATAACAACTTGTGTAGTTCTACTACTAAGGAAACCACCGCTCCTATTCCT
Source organism: Scilla litardierei (assembly GCA_030789695.1). Classification (NCBI taxonomy): domain Eukaryota; kingdom Viridiplantae; phylum Streptophyta; class Magnoliopsida; order Asparagales; family Asparagaceae; genus Scilla; species Scilla litardierei. The sequence continues at coordinate 121,069,271 of CM061135.1, read as the reverse complement.
CCCTCCTTTGGAAAGAAACCCACTTTGGGTGGACCTCCAAAGAAGGGTCATGCATTCATGTACACCAATACTATGCCACGTAGGAACACACCACCTACTCCACATGTTCACACGAATGATGGTTTTTATGTTCCACACCCACGAGCAAGTGCAAACACTCATTTGAGACACTCTCATGCACGTACTCATGCTCATGCACCTTCACATGATTATGATCACACATCACATCCATATATGCATGCGTATTCTCATGATCATCCTCATGCATACACACCTCATATTCATCCACGTATGTATGCAACACCACACCATAGATCATATGCTCATCATCATGCTTTAGCACAACACAATGTTACTCATGCTCTTGCTAGATCTCATGCTCCTAGGCCACATGCACCACATAGAAATCAACCTTTTGTGTATGAAACCACTAGGAAGAGGATTCCCAAATCATACACTATTTAGGGTCCGAAGAACACTAGCAATCATGCTAAGGATATGTCTGTACAATCTTATATTCATTATATTATTTTGAATGATGATTATGTTGGGAAATCACGGTCCTCTTGGACTTGGTTTCCGAAGGGTTAGTTTCCGTTGACCCTTCATTGCTTGGTACCATAAGTTTATGGTCATTTTATGGGTACCAATGCATTTGTGTTAAGATTTGATTTACTCTTTTGTTTGCATTTTGGTCTTATATGCTCATGTTTGTTAGAAACGTAAATTCATATTGAATTTGATTTCTATTGCATGTTTATTAGTAAATCATTGTGTTTGTGATTTTCATGTCTAAAATATTTAATATTTTCATGCAACACATCTTTTGGTTCATATCCATGTTTTGTTGCATATGATTCTTGTCATGCGTTTGGATTATGATATACATATTTACTTTTGGTATATGCATGTATATGGCTATATATTTATCTAGTAACATGATTACATGCAACATAAACATTGTTTCTGCTTACATTAGGATATGGGTTACAATTATTTGAATTTAGTATTTTAAATTTGTTGCCTAAGCCATAGGATCCAAAAAGGTTTTTGGATACCAAAATGATGTTTTCTAGGTTCAATCCACATTGGGATACCAACCCTACCAACTCCTTGATTTGCAAAGACTTTCATTCTAATGGAGTTGATGGTGCTTAAGTGATACACCAAAGTAGGGGGAGCTTAATGTTGTAAGTATATTCTTATATTTGGTTTCCATGTGTGTTGGATGCATGTAGATGTCACTTTGTATTTGAGACTATCTCATGCATATTCTATGTTTGCATATTATGTGTCTTGTATGTCATTCATGTCTATATATTTCACGTGTGTCAAATTCTTGACTAATGTGCATTGTGTATTCATAATCCTTACTCATATGTTTATTCGAGGATTATTTATAACATGTGGCTTAAATATTTTCATATTAAAACTAATGCTTATTTGCATGTTTCACACACTGGAAACGCTTATATTTATGTTCCACTTCACAAGCGTGCATCCCAACTTCCTACTTATGCCTCTACAACCTCTTAAGAATCCCAAATCACTATCTTTTGGATTCCTAAGATTGTTTCTAGGCATGGTATGAACAGACATATAGAATCGTATATTAGGAATGACATATTCTCATGCAATTATATATAGAACATCAAACTCGGTCTATATTTGATTTCCACCTTGCTTACTCACTCATATTGCACTTCATTGCTTGGGTACCGTGCTTGTATGATTAATTTTTGTACCCATATATATGTGTGTGTGAGTTCGTCCACTACTTCCATGTTTGCATAGTTTGTATGATTTTGTGGGAGTATGACATGTTTTGATTGCTATCATGATTATGTTCATTTATATGCCATTACATCTCTCTCATATTTTGTTGTGCATATAGATTAGTTGATTTCTCTAACCCTTGGTGATTTCCTATCTTGTTGATATACCATAGGGAAAGAGAAATTTGGTTTTGAAAATTAATACTTTATGCTTTTCATGCACACTCTTTGTGGTATTACTTTTCTTGCCTTCCTTCAATATGTGTTGTGCCGTGAATGTTTATTTTGTGCACTTATGCATATTGAATGCGGAATCTTTCTAGCACACACTATTGTATTAGATGTGTGTATTCATAATGATGATTGCTTGTATAATGTATTGTGATTAAATCATATGCATAGGAATTATTAGTCTATGTGTATCTATCTTCTTATGATTGAGAATCGACTAATTCCTTATATGTATGATTTTCATGATTATAATAACTCATATTAATGCATGTTATGCACTTCTATTGATGAGTGTTATTTACAATTGGTAAATGATTGGTTATTGGACTACTTGATTTTGTTCATTAACCTATTGGATCCAAAAAGTTTTTGGATACCACCAATTGTTGAATTGTCATATTGTTGTGCAAGATGCCTACTCTACACACTCCTTGGTTTACAAATGATGGATCAATTCAAAGGAAAGGATGGTGCATTGGAGATGGACACATTTAGGGAGAGCTAAATTGCTGTAAGTATGTGTTTTGTACAATTGATATTTTAATATATTGGTTTTGACTACCATGTTTACAATTGGTATTTCAATATATTGGATTTGTGTAATATAGCATACTTCTTCATTTGTTCATTCTTGTCACACCCTCATGGAGATTGTTTGTTTATGTGACTACCTTGTTCATGTATGTTATATATGTCTTATTACGACTCATGTATCATGGTAGCTATAACATTCATTTAATGAATTGGTTAGTTGTTTATTGATGTTCATATCTTTGGAACACGTTGTCATTACACATCGCATTCCTCACCTGCATGCTTCTGTGTGAAGATTGTTATATGTTATGGATATGATAACTGGTGTGTATGACATGCTTGCCCGTTTATTAGAATGTATTAAGTATATTGATCGTAACCTTCATTGAAAAATTTTCAATTCTTTCATTTAAGATTCATTGTTGCTTTGATTCTACCACTTGTGCCTAATCCACGTAGATGACTATGTTCATGGATTATTTAGACCATATCATGATCTGGCATACCATTCTAGTAGAATCATTCATTTCTTTGTGGCATGCTATACTTCATCATGTTATACATAATTCATGCCATGTATAAGATTAATGTCTCAGGATCTTTATGCGTATTTGATCAACGTATGTTACTTGTCATTTGAATTACTTCATGACTGATGTTTAGCTATAATTTTATTCAATAGATCTTTCATGTCTATAGCTAAATCTTTCATGTATGATATTTTCACAAGTGACATAACATTCATTCATATTAGTTAGTAATCTTCAAGCTATATTTCGCATTATGTCATCTCTCATCTCATGCTCATTTTTTATGCTATTTTTTATGGGATGTTAGAGATAACTTGTGCTATACATGATCATATGAGCGTTATATTGTGTTTGATGATATGTATATTCTGTCATAGATATTCTTCCATGAATATATCTTGATGCACTATGAATACTTTGATGCTACCTCCGATTATATTGTGCTTACACAGTTATTTTATTCTATTCGTACAATTGGTATGCATGCATGCGATGTTCATGATAACTTTATTCGTTTATGTCCTACCTTTTGACTTTGATCATAGACTATCTTCATGCCTTTGCTCAAAAGATATTTTGTCACATTATGCCTCATGTTGAATTCTTTGTGATAATGAGCTAGGATGAAATCATGTCTCTATTCGTTCACTTGGTTTCCTTCTCAAGTGATATCATAATCTTGACATTAAATTGTCATGCTTTGCATACTCTGTTATTCTACAATTGGTATCATCTCTACATATCATATTTACATTTGGTATCATATTTGCAATTGTTAGACTATTTATATTGGATATTATCTTTACATGCTCATGGCATTCCACGCTTATCTATGACTCATTATGTGAGTATCTATTCTGGAATGCATGCTAGTACTATGGTTCTTTTGAACATTGTTTCAATTAGTATCTTAGTGTACTAGAATTGTGTATGCCATACGTTTTATGATGTTACTATCTCTATTTTGGCATAACACTTTTGCGTGATATAGATATTTGATATTCATTTTCATTGTATCACATTGTCGCCCCACATCACACACTTCACTTATATTTGGTATGCTTACTTTTGGAGATGCTTTGTGGAGTTTAGCTGGAGATACTTTTGGAGATGAATTGGTATGTCTACTATTGGTTTCTCATACCATTATACTTAATGTGTATGAAAACATATTAATTAAATTGAGGGTGATTACAATTGGTATTGATTATATTGATGAAATAGATTTGCTTGTATGAAAACATAGAATTGTTTTCCATGCACTAAATTATGCTTAATATATCTTGCCAAGTATACAATTGGTGTCACAGGACAGTCTATCACATTATGCTTAATGTTATAAATTTTGTGATAATTGAGTTTGTTTGGGTATTTGACACTATTTGATCACTTGTTTTTCTTTCACAAGTGATGTCATGTTTTTTTTGCATTGTCACTTTTCTAACACTGCTCACACTACTCTTTACAATTAGTATCTATTGTAATCTTTTATCACATATGCTTTTTGCTTATCTTCTTGTGATAATTGAGGGTAGTTGAGTTGTTGGATATGTGCTCTTGCATTTGATATCTTTATTTCGATATCTTGTTTTCAATTGGTAACTTTACATTAGAGAACTTTACAATTGATATACCTTTTTGTTTTCCACTCTATTATTGCATTTGTTGTTTCTATACCCCCATGACTTTTTGTTTATGACAAAGGGGGAGAGAAATAAACAAAGGATGTGCTTATTAAAATGTTGAGTGTTAAACAATTACTTGAATCATATAGACTTTATTTCTGATCGTTCATGTATATGATTCAGGGGGAGCATTGGGGATTACCTTAGTTTATATTGATTACATTATATATATTTTGGTAATCATGCTCAGGTTTATGATGTGTATCACCTATATGATTTGTAATGTGTATGCATATTATTTCTGGTCATTCATGCGATATATACACAACCTCATGTGATACACACACTATTAACTGCTGAATGATGCTATTGATTATTGATATTAACTTGATTGGCATCATTGCAGGGGGAGTAAGTATATTTAATGCACAATTATTTGTTTTGTTTATATTTGGTTTGTCATCATCAAATAGGGGGAGAATGTTGAGTATTGGACTCTCCACCTTGATTTTGATGATGATCAAACACAAATCATTGTGACTAACTCTTGTGATTGCAGTTAGCTACAAAGTCACCAATTAGATTCAAGAAGATCAAAAGTGACTACACGTGTTGATTCAAGTGGAGAACTTGGTAGATCAACAAAGGTGAAGCATTGGCTTGAAGAACTCAACGGCTACTTCAAACCTCAAGCCAATGGCATCAACAAATGAATGGAGATTCAATCCAAAGAGAAGAAAGGAATGGATGAGTCAAAAGCTTCGAAGACTATGACGTTCAAGTCATTCAACTAAAAGACTCAAAACCATGAAGATTTATGGAGATCGTCGCCAAAGTAACTTGTTCATCTCAAGCGACGTCCCAGGACTTCCTCAGAACGCGTGATCGTTGTGCCTGGAGCTTCGTTGAAGCTCAAGGAGTATTCATGAAGTCAAGGGATTCGGATCCTCCATGTTGAAGCTTCGAAGACGGTTCGTCATGTTATTTATATTGTCTTCTAGCTTCGGTTTAGTAGAATGTTAAGCCTTGAGTAGTACTTCCCTAGAAATCTTCATAACTTTCATATCGTATCTCTAGGATTGCCTTAGAAGCCATTAGAAACTTTCCCGTAGCCTATTGTTTCATTTCACGGCTTCATATGCATCTTAGTTGGTTCAAGAAGAAGAACCGACCGACGAGATGACGATCTAATCGGTTGGAACTTCTTCTTGAACCGACTAGATATCCTTGCTTGATTCAGCCCATTCTCTGTTGGTCAATTAGTCGGTACAAGAAGGTTCACCGACCGACTAGATGACGATTTAGTCGGTTGGAAATCCTTCTCAGACCGACTAGTTATCCTAATCTATTCAAGACCATTTGTTGAACAATTAGTCTGTCCAAGAAGGTTCACCAACCGACTAAATGACGATCTAGTCGGTTGGTGTCTCTTCTCAGACCGACTAGTTTTCCTTGTGAAATTCGACCTTTGTACTGTTGACCAGTTAGTTGGTTCAAGAAGGATGGTTAATGCATTAAAAGCCAATCTAGTCGGTCCAAGAAGGTTCACTGACCGACTAGTTGTCAATCTAGTCGGTTGATGATCCTTCTTAGACCGACTAGTTCTTACCCAGATTTCACCATCTTCTCTGTCAACCATCTAGTCGGTCCAAGAAGGTTCACTGGCCGACTAGTTGTCAATTTAGTCGGTTGATGATCCTTCTTAGACCGATTAAGCAGCTTCAGAATAGAGCCGTTGGGGCATTTAATGCCACGAATTTTGTGACCGTTTTCTCTCTTTCCTATATAAGTTTGAGTGCTTCTAACCAGGGATTCAAGGCTGAAATTAGAGACATTTTCACACCTTTGAGAAGATCCATTCAACTCCAATTCCAAGCTCTCTCATCTCACAAGAATCTCTCCCTCACTCTTTGAGCCTAATTCCTCAAGAGAGATTCTCATTCCTTGTGAGCTTATCAAGCTAAGAGCTTGAAAACAAGTCACCATCTTCACCCTAGCCATCTATTGCTGTCCATCTTGGTGGAGCTAGGGTTTGGTGATCTCATCTTCCTCAAAATCCATTCTTGCCCTAAATTGGTAAGTATTTCTCAAGGCATAGGATTTTGTGGTAAGAAGTTTTATATTTCATTCTTTATACTACTTAATTGTTGTATACTCACGGTGGTGAGAGGATTGGCTTAATCCCAAGTTGTGGGAGTCAAGATTTCGTTTTACTCTCGGTTTGTGAGAGTGTGCTTAGTCCCAAGTTGTGGGATTAAGGACTTTGCGTGTTCCCGGGTTGTGGGATACACGGACATCGATTGTAGGTCGATTGCACTTGTTGGAGGTTTTCCACAAGTGGGCTAAAGGAAATCTCTAGCGGTTTGCTAGAGTATCCAGAGGGGATCCGGGTGTTGCTGGAGTAGGGCACCGGTAACAAGTCGGGGAGACTTGGGTGGCACCGAACCAGGGTAGATTGCTTGTTTGCATTGCTTTATTCCTTGTGTTATTGTTCACTTATTGTATTCCGCATTTGTTGGTTAAGTAGGGTTTTATTTGGCGTAAATTCCTTATAATTCTATAAAACACTATTCACCCTCCCTCTAGTGTTTGTTCCTCATAGCACAGGGTCACTACATCAAGTCCTTCAAGAACTTTGCATACGACGGGATCTCCACTATAGTCTAGGAAAGGAATATTGAGGCTTACTCCCCTCAAATATTCAAGGAACTTGGTGAGCCTTTTCTCTATCTTGGCTTTAGCTAGCCGTTGTGGAAATGGCACCGGTGGCATGTAGCGGTGCGCGTCATTAGGCTTCGCCACTTCAGAATTTCCTCCTTCTATGGGCTCCTTTTTGCTCTCCTCCTCAATTACCGGCTCTTTTTCTTCCAAAATCTCTACCACGGGTTACTTGTTTTGGGTCATTGCGGGAGTGGTGTCCTTCCCGCCCCTTGTTGTAACCGCTGTAACGGCCACTGTCCGGCTGTACGTATTTTAGCGCGTATGCTGTTTGCGGTGTGTATCTTGTTATCGGTTGCGTATTTTCTTTTCACGTTTGGTTTGATTATTTTGTTCCGTAGCTCAGGCACGCGACCGGACTCCGTACCTACGTCCCTCTCGGAGGCGCGATCGCCCCAATATCTTGCTTATAATTTTTGGACGGCATCGCGTCGAATGGCGTAATCATAATTATTAGCAACTAAGTTATAGCTATATTTAATTTTCCATATCTAAACTTAAGATCCTAAACTCTGTTAATTTTTCAAATAAAAAAAGGATAATAAAATAAAACCTAACGTTTGAAAAAGTACCAATATAATAAGTGAAGGGATCTTTTCATGCTTAAATCTCGTTAACAGAACCATCCTAACACATCCTAAGCCTAAATACAAGCACTTAATGTTAATTTCATAAATCAAATCCTCTTGAATTTCAGACCGTTAGACACTAATTCCATTAGGGAATGAATCAAATCTCTTTAATAAAAAAAACAAAGAAATAATATCAAATCCTAACAACCCCTACCTCCATTATCTCTCCTCATCCCACGTCACAGACCCAAAACCGCCCCCACGTTTTCAACTCCACAGCCCATTCGTATAAGGAACCATACTGCCTTTTTATTTTATAATATAAAACCCCACACACTCAACTTTTCCTTATAAGAGCCTTGTTCACGTGCTGTCATTCCCAAAGCCTACCCTTCATTATTTAACACTTGGCTAATCTTTTTAACAGCGAACCTAGACTCTCTTTTCTTCAAACCTATAGCACTGCCGCCGCCCTCTGTTCCTTTTTCTACACGCAAGAGAGAGCACCCAGCGGCCTTCTCGTCTTCGCTCACGCACGCGGACGATATATCCCCAATTTAAACAACTAGAGAAAAAAATTGTTTCTGTAGCAAATTGAACGAAAAGGACAAAATCGTCATTATTGGAAATTACGGAACCGGTCGTTCGACCCGCTTCCGATTTCCAGAATTGTCACCATAAAACACAAATTTGATAACAATGAAATTCAGTGAGTCTTGACATGTTTAACAGTTTGGACATCGTGAAATCGTGCGCCTCGAAGGCGGAATCGTGAATTCGTGATGTCGTGTGAGTCGACTAGGCCGGCTCGTGTTCCGGCAAAACTTTTGGGTGGGGTTAGGGTTGAGCGGCCACTGGGCGTATGAAAGGTACTCTACTCAAGAGCACCACCCGACGCGGTGGGTTAGTGTCAATCACAGAAAGCCCCCGTGAGAGGAACGACCTTCTCATCACGACCTAAAGGCGAGAACCCTAGATTAGATGTGAAGTCTTGACATGGTCATTGAAATGCTAACTTGACATCGTGAATATCGAAATAATAACAAACTCTGAGAACTTAACTTTACACTTGCTATCGACTAGAACTGCATGCTAGGATTGTTTCTTTCTGCTCCGAAGTATTAACTGTTAAATGTTGCAGTCATTTCCTTTATTAAATGCTTCTAAAATTTCATATACTTGTTATATACTTCGCCTTGGGATGCTAACCCTTTCTTGCAGACCCCTAGCTGACATACATTCATGTTTGTGGATGTATGTCAGGTTCAGAGCTCGAGTACCAGGAGGACCAGTACGAGACGCCGGAGTTGGAGAGTCAGGAGTTCGCACCTGACGCAGTGCCTCTCCCAGCAGAGGACTAGTGGACCCCGACACCTTTACTGCTTTCTCTTAGTTCCTTTTGTCGTTGTAGTACTTTCGAGTACGTTACTTTTCTTGTTGCTACTTTTAGCCCAGCTGTGGCATTGTTAAACTCTGTGTACGAACTTTATTTCTGGATGTGGCTATACCTGTGCTGGTTGTGTTTTTTATTATTTCTGAATGGTAGTTGCAAGGACCTCATCTGTGTTTTAAACACAGACGCTTATTGAACTCGAGCGTTGCCGCTCCAGTTCAAGCAGACCGCGTAACGCTCTCGCTTCCGGTGTCTTTTGGGAAGCGGGGCGTTACAGGTTTTAGTGGTGGCCCATGCAGGTCCACTTGCAACTGCAAAATTCAAAATAATGAGAACATTTATCATTAGCCAAACATCTAGAGTGGTCGTATACATGGGATTAACTCGGGCCTTCTTTTTCTTTTACAGGATGTCCGGAAGACGCATCACCCGACACGGAACCGGAGTCGGAGACGGAGCCGGAGCTGCCGGAGGTGGAGAGGACGACATCCGCCAGATGCTGGGAGTTATGAGAGATATGCTGGAGGTTCAGCATCATCTAGTCCAGCAGGGACGCCAGGCTGCACCAGCTGCGCCAGCCGCACCAGTTGCGCCAGCTCCTGGAGCCAAGCAGTTCAGAGAGATGCGTCCGAAGAGCTTTTCCGGACGAGAGGGCCCGCTAGCGGCCGAAGAGTGGTGTCAGAGCACTGAGGATGATTTGGGCCTTGCCCGAATCCACAAAGATGAATGGGTGGATCTCGCGAGGAAGCAGCTGACAGATAATGCCCGCAGTTGGTGGACTGCGGAGGAAGCCAGGTTGACCAAGCCGATTTCATGGGATACTTTCAGCAAGAGATTTGACGCCCAGTATTTTCCGAAGTCGGCGAAGCGGATGATGGAGAGTCGCTTCATCAACCTGGAGCAGGGCACCATGACCGTTGACGAGTATGAGGCGGAGTTCACCATGCTGAGCCGCTATGCCCCTGCCATGGTGAAGGAACCTGAGGACTGTGCACACCGTTTCCTGCAGGGCTTAGACCTGGACATTCAGAGTGTGCTGTCCGGGAATACTTTTTCTACTCATGAGGAGGTTCTGGTGGCTGCGAAGAATCAGGAGCACGTGGCCAATCTGAAGAAGGCCCGACAGGCGGGCAAGCGCCCGATGGAGATGCAGAGGAGTGCACCTAGGCCTGGTGTACGTCCAGTCCAGACCACCCAGTTTAAGAGGCCAGCCGCGCCTGTTTTCAACCGAGCTGAGCAGACTTGCCACTTCTGCGACAAGCTTGGCCATCTGAAGAAGGACTGCAGGAAGATGCTGAATCAGTGTTTGGTTTGTGGATCGTCTGCTCATGTTGCGAGGGACTGCCCCCGAGGTTCTCGACCTATGACTGCTGGAGCACCTGGACCTGTTCAGCGGACAGCACCTGCACCTGGACCTGCTCAGAGACCAGTGCCTGCACCTGGACAGCGAGGACCACCTCTGGTACCGCAGGAGCGAGCCTTTCAGCAGGCCAAACCCCCGGTGCGTCGAGCTTACACCATGACAGCCGTTGAGGCTGAAGCTGTTGACGACGTGATCGCAGGTAACCCTTGACCTAGTCTTTACTTTCCACATTTATGTTTGATTAGTTAGTTTCCTTGTTTGATATAGTTGCTTGTACCCCTTAGGTGTTATCCTAGTTTCTTCTCACCCCGCCCTGACCCTGTTCGACTCTGGAGCTTCCATGTGCATCCTGTCACGGAAGTTCGTAGTCGAACATGCGATACCCACCTACACACTTCCCAAGTGTTGGAACATCACGACTGGGAATGTCGTGGTGAAGGTTGCACTTGGTTGTAGACCTTGCCCATTGGTGGTTAGTGGACACGAATTGTATGCAGATTTCATCGTCCACGACCTACCCAATTTCGATTCGATCCTCGGCATTGATTGGTTGGGAGCTTTTTACGCCACGATCGACTGTCACCGGAAGAAAGTGGTGTTTGAAATCCCTGGCCATCCAGTATTCGAGTTCGTCAGCGGAGGACGTTTGCTCGGACCTGCCAAGTTCCGGGCCCAGCCGTATAGATTGACAGTTGCATCTCTGATAGCAGAGCCGGAGAAGCCAGCTGTAGTGCGAGACTTCGAGGATGTCTTTCCTGAGGACATTTCCGGTTTGCCGCCTGCTCGAGCATTAGAGTTCGGCATAGATCTGATGCCATGAGCTCAACCAATTTCTAAGGCACCGTACCGCATGGCTCCTGCTGAGTTAGAGGAGTTGAGGAAGCAGTTGGACGAGCTGCTACAGAAAGGTTTTATTCATCCCAGCGTGTCTCCCTGGGGTGCACCCGTCTTGCTGGTGAAGAAGAAAGATGGATCAAGGAGGATGTGTATCGATTATCAGGAGCTGAATCAGATCACTGTGAAGAACAAGTACCCGCTGCCCCGTATTGACGACATCTTCGATCAGCTTGGTGGATCGAAGGTGTTTTCGAAGTTGGATCTTCGGAGGGGATACCATCAAGTCATAGTCAAAAAGGATGACGTGCCCAAGACAGCTTTCCGGACCAAGTACGGGCACTATGAGTTCATTGTCATGCCATTCGGTGTGACCAACGCTCCTGCAGTGTTCATGAACCTCATGAACCTCATCTTTTACGACTTCCTCGACAAGTTCGTGGTGATTTTTATAGATGACATCCTGGTGTACTCGAGGAGCGAGGAAGAGCATGCAGAGCACTTGAGATTGGTATTGGAGACGCTCCGCCATCATCAACTATATGCCAAGTTCAGCAAATGCGAGTTCTGGTTGGACAGAATTGCATTTCTTGGACATGTAGTATCAGGAGCCGGCATCTCAGTGGACCCGGAGAAGGTCAGAGCAGTCAGTGATTGGCCTACACCGCGGTCAGCTTCGGACATCAGGAGTTTCCTCGGATTGGCTGGCTACTACCGCAAATTTATCAAGGATTTCTCGAGGATAGCTGAGCCGATGACGAGGTTGACCCGGAAGGATGTTAAGTTCAGTTGGTCAGAATCTTGTGAGCAGCCTTTCAGCACCTTGAAGGAGAGACTGACGACTGCACCGATCTTAGCTATTCCGGACAGAAGCGGAGGCTTTGAGATTTTCTGTGATGCATCAGGGAAGGGACTTGGTTGTGTTTTGCACCAGCACAACCTTGTGGTCGCGTATGCTTCGCGACAGTTGAAAGTTCATGAGAAGAACTATCCAACCCATGATTTGGAACTCGCCGCTGTCATTTTCGCGCTGAAGATTTGGCGTCATTTCTTACTTAGTGAGAAAGTGAAGATATTCACCGATCACAAAAGTTTGAAATACATATTTACTCAGAAGGAGCTGAATATGAGACAGCGCAGATGGTTGGAGTTGATGGCAGATTACGACATCGACCTTCAGTATCATCCAGGGAAGGTGAATGTCGTACCGGATGCCTTAAGCCGACTGCCAGAGGTGATGATTCTCATAGCCGAGTGGAGATTACAGCAGGATTTGAGAGAGATGGATGTTGAAGCTGTTCTTCCTGGAGTCTCTACGTCGTTGATGAACATGCAGATTCAGTCGACGATTATTGATCGGATCAAGAGTGCTCAGGCTGGTGATGCGAAGTTGATGAAGATCAGAGAGCAAGTCGAAGCCAGACTCCGGACAGATTTTCTGATTCACGAGGATGGATCTTTGAGGTATGGCAGCAGGATTTACGTGCCTGCAGGAGATATCAGAGAGGAACTGTTGAATGAGGCTCACAGCTCGCCTTATTCCATTCATCCTGGAGGTACGAAGATGTACAAGGATCTTCGTCAGAATTTCTGGTGGCACGGAATGAAAAGAAGTGTGGCACGGAGTGTTGCCAAATGCCTGGTGTGTCAGCAGGTGAAGGCTGAACATCATCGCACGGCCGGACTACTACAGCCCCTGCCTATCCCGGAGTGGAAATGGCAGCACATCACGATGGATTTTGTGACTGGCTTACCTCGGAGCACCAAACAGAATGACGCAATCTGGGTCATCGTCGATCGACTGACCAAGTCTGCGCACTTCATACCGTTCCGAGTAGGACAATCGACGGAAATACTGGCTAGGAAATATATGGAGGTAATGATCTGACTCATCCTTTCGTATTTCTTTCTAGTATCAATAGTGATGTGAATTTGTTGTGTAGGAGATCGTGCGTTTGCATGGAGTCCCTGTGAGCATTGTGTCCGATCGCGATACGAGGTTCACGTCTCAGTTCTGGAAGAGTCTGCAGACCAACCTTGGTACCAGTCTGAAGTTCAGCACTGCGTATCACCCGCAGACGGATGGCCAGTCAGAGCGGACCATTCAGATTCTGGAGGATATGCTGAGAGCTTGCATGCTAGATTTCAAAGGTTCGTGGGAGGATCATCTACACCTGGTGGAATTCTCCTACAACAACAGTTATCAGGCGAGCATTGGCATGGCGCCATTCGCTGCTCTCTATGGAAGGAAGTGTCGTTCGCCCCTGAGCTGGGACGATGTTGGAGATAGAGAGATATTGGGACCGGAGTTGATTGTCGAAGCTGTGGACGTTGTTCGAGATATCAGGGACAAGCTTCGGATTGCTCAGGATCGTTATAAGCATTGGGCCGATGCTAAACGGCGACCTCTGGAGTTTCAGCCGGGAGACCATGTGTTCCTGAAAATTTCTCCGAATCGCGGGGTGATTCGCTTTGGGAAACGTGGGAAGCTCAGCCCGAGATTCATCGGACCCTTCGATGTTCTGGAGAGGGTTGGCGAGGTAGCATACCGCTTAGCCTTGCCACCATCCTTAGAAGGTGTTCACGACGTCTTCCATGTGTCTCAACTTCGTCGGTACATCAGCGACCCATCTCACGCTGTTGACTACTCTGAGATCACCGTTCGTCCAGATCTGACGTATGATCAGCAGCCAGTGCAGATTCTCGACAGACATCAGAAGTCACTTCGAAACAAGACTGTCGATCTTGTTAGGGTGATGTGGTGACACGGCTCGTCAGGGGAGTCCACCTGGGAGAGAGAAGATGAGATGAGAGAGCGTTACCCCCACCTGTTCCCTAACCCGTGATGGTTGAGAATTCCGAGGGCGGAATTTTTCTTAAGGTGGGTAGGATGTAACGGCCACTGTCCGGCTGTACGTATTTTAGCGCGTATGCTGTTTGCGGTGTGTATCTTGTTATCGGTTGCGTATTTTCTTTTCACGTTTGGTGTGATTATTTTGTTCCGTAGCTCAGGCACGCGACCGGACTCCGTACCTACGTCCCTCTCGGAGGCGCGATCGCCCCAATATCTTGCTTATAATTTTTGGACGGCATCGCGTCGAATGGCGTAATCATAATTATTAGCAACTAAGTTATAGCTATATTTAATTTTCCATATCTAAACTTAAGATCCTAAACTCTGTTAATTTTTCAAATAAAAAAAAGGATAATAAAATAAAACCTAACGTTTGAAAAAGTACCAATATAATAAGTGAAGGGATCTTTTCATGCTTAAATCTCGTTAACAGAACCATCCTAACACATCCTAAGCCTAAATACAAGCACTTAATGTTAATTTCATAAATCAAATCCTCTTGAATTTCAGACCGTTAGACACTAATTCCATTAGGGAATGAATCAAATCTCTTTAATAAAAAAACAAAGAAATAATATCAAATCCTAACAACCCCTACCTCCATTATCTCTCCTCATCCCACGTCACAGACCCAAAACCGCCCCCACATTTTCAACTCCACAGCCCATTCGTATAAGGAACCATACTGCCTTTTTATTTTATAATATAAAACCCCCCACACTCAACTTTTCCTTATAAGAGCCTTGTTCACGTGCTGTCATTCCCAAAGCCTACCCTTCATTATTTAACACTTGGCTAATTTTTTTAACAGCGAACCTAGACTCTCTTTTCTTCAAACCTATAGCACTGCCGCCGCCCTCTGTTCCTTTTTCTACACGCAAGACAGAGCACCCAGCGGCCTTCTCGTCTTCGCTCACGCACGCGGACGACGTCGGCGGCCATCTCCCTCGCACGCGATGACAGCCCAGGAGGCCATCTTCTCCGCACGTCCGACCTGCCTCCATCCCCCTCACCTCTCGCATCGGCCATCATCCCCGATTTCCTACTCACCCCACCGCCCAGCAATCCCACGCCACGGCACCTCCTCCGCCTGCAAGAGTAGCCCGCAGCCCCCATCTTCATGCAAGCGCCAGTCCATCCCCTCCAGTCCAAGCAGCGCCTTGATCCCGTCACCCTCAGCGCCATCTCCAACATCTCCACGGCAGCACCCACGGCCCAGGCACGCTGCAACAGCTCCACGTCCTCAGATCTGACGCTGACAGCCCCCGGAGCTCGCTGACAGTCGCTGTCCGTCGCCTACACGCTGCCGCTACAAGTTCGGAGGGTAGACGTCGAAGTTCCAGCACCGTACGCGTCGTCGTTGCCCGTGGACGTCAACCGATCCCTCGCTTCACTTCAGGTTGGTAGATCTATCCCCTAAAACTCATAACCCCCACCGTAAAGTAGAGAAACCTAATAAAACACGTTGATTAGACGTCGTAGGAGCTTGTACGAATCTGACCTGAACTGAAAAACGCTATTTCTGATTTTGTGCTCTGCCAAAACAGCGAACCAAACACTCCACGGCGTAATACTCGTCGAGACGAATCCAACGACACCAAGAACGCCAAAAACAGGCGAGTATACAATTTGTTATGATTTTTAGAAGTTTCGGCACGTTTACGCCGCCTTCATGTATTGTAGAATAACCTGAAATCGTGACGTGAAATAATGTAGGAAAGTGACACCATAATGATTAGGACAAAAATTGGGATCCAACGGTATATCATACGATATATCCCCAATTTAAACAACTAGAGAAAAAAATTGTTTCTGTAGCAAATTGAACGAAAAGGACGAAATCGTCATTATTGGAAATTACGGAACCGGTCGTTCGACCCGCTTCCGCTTTCCAGAATTGTCACCATAAAACACAAATTTGATAACAATGAAATTCAGTGAGTCTTGACATGTTTAACAGTTTGGACATCGTGAAATCGTGCGCCTCGAAGGCGGAATCGTGAATTCGTGATGTCGTGTGAGTCGACTAGACCGGCTCGTGTTCCGGCAAAACTTTTGGGTGGGGTTAGGGTTGAGCGGCCACTGGGCGTATGAAAGGTACTCTACTCAAGAGCACCACCCGACGCGGTGGGTTAGTGTCAATCACGGAAAGCCCCCGTGAGAGGAACGACCTTCTCATCACGACCTAAAGGCGAGAACCCTAGATTAGATGTGAAGTCTTGACATGGTCATTGAAACGCTAACTTGACATCGTGAATATCGAAATAATAACAAACTCTGAGAACTTAACTTTACACTTGCTATCGACTAGAACTGCATGCTAGGATTGTTTCTTTCTGCTCCGAAGTATTAACTGTTAAATGTTGCAGTCATTTCCTTTATTAAATGCTTCTAAAATTTCATATACTTGTTATATACTTCGCCTTGGGATGCTAACCCTTTCTTGCAGACCCCTAGCTAACATACATTCATGTTTGTGGATGTATGTCAGGTTCAGAGCTCGAGTACCAGGAGGACCAGTACGAGACGCCGGAGTTGGAGAGTCAGGAGTTCGCACCTGACGCAGTGCCTCTCCCAGCAGAGGACTAGTGGACCCCGACACCTTTACTGCTTTCTCTTAGTTCCTTTTGTCGTTGTAGTACTTTCGAGTACGTTACTTTTCTTGTTGCTACTTTTAGCCCAGCTGTGGCATTGTTAAACTCTGTGTACGAACTTTATTTCTCGATGTGGCTATACCTGTGCTGGTTGTGTTTCTTATTATTTCTGAATGGTAGTTGCAAGGACCTCATCTGTGTTTTAAACACAGACGCTTATTGAACTCGAGCGTCGCCGCTCCAGTTCAAGCGGACCGCGTAACGCTCTTGCTTCCGGTGTCTTTTGGGAAGCGGGGCGTTACAACCGCCACCACCGCATTGATGTGTCCGGTGTTGTCCCGTGGATTGGGCTCGGGTTGAGACGACAATTGTTTGGCGTTCTTGTTTAGCAACGCAAGTTACTCTCCAAGTTGAGTGACGATGGTATTTAGTGAATCTTGTCCCGACGTTAACCTAGCATTGATCTTCCTTTGCTCCGCCATGAATTACTCCACCCTAGCTTCGTGGTCCGATTGTGGTTGAGCTTGAGGTGGGTTGGGAGCTCTCTAACCTTGGCTGTAACCGGACGGTCTATACGGTCCCGCTTGTTGCCTAGGCGGGTAATTTTGTTACGGTGGCCCCCTCGGTTGATACTAAGGTTGTGGTAGTAGAGGCCGAGCTTGAGGAGGTTGTTGTGGTGGCGGGTTTAAAGCACCATCATTGTTTGCATACGAAAAGCCCGGATGGTTTCTTGCGGCTGGGTTGGCCCAATATCCGGAGTTCCCCGCAACATATTGCACTTGTTCCATGGCCCCCTCTCCATTCTCTCCTCCTACATACATGACTTGAGATTGGTCTTGCCAATCACTCATATTGCTTATCGACGTAGATGTAGAGGGTGTTCCATGTGGCTCGGTGATATACTTCTCCAAACTCTCCACTACCTTGTGGAGAGAGTCAAATTTGTTCGAAAGCTCCGCTACGGCCTTGGCCTCATAGATGCTAATGGGCTTCAAGGAGGAAGAAGAATGACCTCGCTCGTCGCCCCATTGTTGTTTATTAGAGGCCATCTCCTCTAATAAGGCCGTAGCTTCATCCGGGGTCTTCGATAGTATGGCTCCATTGGCGGTTGCGTCTATAATTTGCTTCGTTCCTGGTTGGAGTCCATTATAAAAACTGTGAACAAGCTCCCAATCTTCTATACTGTGATGGGGGCATTGATGCTGTAAATCCTTGAAGCGCTCCCATGCCTCGTATAGGGTCTCCTGCGGTCCTTGCTTAAAGGACATGAGAGCACTCCGTATATTCACCGTCTTGGATGGCGGGTAGAATTTGTCAACGAAGGCGCTAGCCAACTCATCCAAAGTAGTGAATGTACCTTCTGCCTGTGTCCTCAACCAATATAAAGCTTTGTCTTTGAGTGTAAATGGGAAGAGCCGCAGTCGAATTGCATCAACGGAAACGCCCGGCATTTGGAAGGTGGCGCACTTGGACAAGAAAAGCTGGATGTGATAATACGGATTCTCATGGGAGTTTCCATGAAACGGGTCTTGTTGCATCAATACTACCAATCCCGTCTTTAGCTCAAAATTCTTGTTCGTCGCCAACTCCGGCATAGCGATGGAAGAGGTAGTGGAGGAAGTCTTAGGCCTAAGCCTATCTCTGATGGATATGATCCTCGCCATACGTGCCGCTAGTTCCTTTGGTGTCTCCATGCGGTTCATACAATTACCCTCCGTAGCGTGCCTTCTCTCGGCTCTGATCCTCCTCACGGTACGTTCGATATCCGGATCAAATAGTATTTCCTCGGGGTTCGCCGTAGATCTCGTGTACATGCAAAGGAAAACAGAGTTTCATAGGAATTGTTAGCACGAATAAGGAGTAAAAAGATAAAAATAATAAAAGAAAAAGAAGACACTAAGTAAAGAGAATAAAACACAGTCGCCTCCCCGACAACGGCGCCAAAAACTTGACCGCGCCCCGGGAGTACACACACCCGAGACAAGCGGCTCGTAGTCTTACCGCAGGTGTAGTGGCGAGCGGGTATCGAACTCGGGGAGGAACAATGACAGTGTCTCCTTTCGATCACCTAGCTATCAAAATGATCGAGAATAATTTGGGATGAAATGGTCACAATCGTTCAAATGTCGATAGAAATATCAATAAAATAAAGCGCCTAGGGATAGGGAATCCCCGCTACAGACCGTATCTCATCGTTGTGATTCATAGGTTTCGTCATTACTAGACTTGAATTTTAGGTGAACTAGTCGCAACTAAATGTAGAACCAATCTCACGCTCTCTCGCTATTACCGGTCTATAGCAAACCTAGGGCATGGCCCAATCTCTTGCAAACCCTAACCTAAGCCGCTAGCGTGAAGAACGACGTCATCGTTCAATCGTATCTCGATCCCACTTTTGTGCAAACTCGAGATACGACCTAGGTTGAGATAGTTCCTACCCGTCCAATCTCTTGCAAACGGGTATGGTTATAGAAACACGATTGAAAATCCTAGCTATGGTCCAATCTCTTGCAAACCGATTCTAGAGAAGTCCAATCGTAAATCTAAATCGAATTTCTAGGGCTTCCTATCAATTGGGATCCAATCTCTTGCAAATCCTAATCAATATGAATCCCTAGCTATCCGTAATTAATCGATCCCAACCTAACCATAATCAATTCTAGCAAGAATTTCACCAATTCATCACAATTTAGAAATAGGGTCTATAGGGTTCATCCCTACGCCCTAAGACGATAGCACTACTCACTAATCATCATGCAATACTTAGGAAAATCAATAACAAAATCAACACAATTCATTGCAATAGATATATTATCAATAAAAATAGGGTTTTTGATGAGAGAGTAAACAAACCAATGAGAATCCAATAGCATCCAACAAAAGTAGCCTTTTAATCTTTAAAAGAAAAGCTAAATCTAATGATCTAAAAAACTCTCAAAAAGGCTGCCAAAAAGCTCTTAAAAGTCCTGTCTAACTAGGGAAAAAACTAGGTTTAAATACCCTTCAAAATCGCCCAGAAAATCGTGACCAAAATGCCCCTGTGCAGCCCAGAAATCGCACTTTACGCAGCAGGCGGGACTGCTCACTCGACCGAGTGACAAATGTCACTCGGCCGAGTGACAAACCCTGTACATTTCCAGTAAGTCGGGGATTTTCGGAGG
The DNA here is from genome assembly GCA_030789695.1 of Scilla litardierei. Lineage (NCBI taxonomy): Eukaryota > Viridiplantae > Streptophyta > Magnoliopsida > Asparagales > Asparagaceae > Scilla > Scilla litardierei. The sequence goes on along the minus strand of CM061135.1, from coordinate 121,049,087 downwards.
TCTGTCTTCGGAGGTGACTCGGCCGAGTGGCTTTACTCACTCGGCCGAGGGGCATTCCATGCTCGGCCGAGTGGCTCTCTCAGATCCACTGTAAAATTCCAGTAAGTCGGCCTCTTTTTGGATGGATTTTCCCGTGCCACTCGGGCGAGTAGATCTCCGTACTCGGCCGAGTGGTCTATCGTCACTCGGCCGAGTGCACGCCGATATTCTTCTGTTGTGCGTGTTCGGTCTGGTCGGCCGAGTGAGCTTCTCTGCTCGGCCGAGTGAGTGCTTCACTCGGCCGAGTGACATGCTGTAGATGCCCAATCTTTATCGTTTCTCCTCCTCGTCGCTCCTATGAAGTTCCTTCTTCTTCCACTCGTCTTCCATTGTTGAATGGCCCTCAAAAGAGCTGTGGGTGACACTCCGGAGTGGGTGCAAATCCTCTTGATCTCAAAATCACTCCAAATCGCTCCATATCTCCTAAAATATGACAAAAACAAGAAATAGTGAAAAGCATCACAATATTGTCGAATAATCATGAAAAAACACGATATAAGCGATCAAAGTGGCATGCAAACATGCAGAAAAAGGGTGTAAAATATGGAGTGATCAGTAGTGGTCATCCATATTGTTAATTGCCTCTTTCTGTTCTTGTGCAATTTCCTCACCCATCACCCTACTGTACACATCATAATGGTCAAGCAGCTCTGCAAGCAATGCTTTTCTGACCATCATCCCATTGTCCTCTCCCATGCCCAAATGAGAAGATACAGTCATGTAACCACAGTTCCCATCTGCCTTCACATATGTGACGTTCCATATATATATTTGGTGATTGCAGGGGGAAGAAGGTTACATATGTGACGTTCAGTACTGAAGGAAAATAAAAACTTCATTGCAACCTCAATCAAAGCAATTTATAATGCACGAAACCTGTTACAAAGGGGAAGAAGGTTGGTATTGTAAAACAGTTGAAGGAGTTAGCATCACCTGATAAAATTATGGGTGATGAGCATATGAAGGCTATGAAGAATGAGGTGGAGGATTAGAATGTGGAGGCAGATAAGTTGGATGATGCATTTTTGGAGAATGCAGTGCCTACTGAGTTGCAGGAGGAGGATAATACTGGGGAGATGGATGGGGAGGATGATAAGGTGGTTCGTAATAAGGAGGAGCAGAATACTGAGATGGAGGAGGATGAGAATGCAGTGGCTATATATTTTGAGAATGAGCAGGAGGGTCGTAAGATGGATGCCATGCGTCTGCAAATTTCTGCACTGGTTGCGTTGATTGCTAAGCAGCATGCTGAGGTGACGGATATGCCTACATTGAAGTGTAAGCTGGTAAGGGAAGAAGTAGACCGTTGTGGAAACGTACAATAAAGAAGCCGAAACTATCAATTCCACATGATGATAGTGATGATGAATTGGCTGCCGACATAAGAATACCGTATTGGAAGGATTTTCTTGAGTGTCTACGACCCCTTATAGTGCATGTCATAGATGTAAAAGTAGATGGAAACTGTGGGTACATGGCTGTGGCAGCTCAATTGGGCCTGGGTGAGGACGAATGGATGCAGGTCAAAAATGACTTATGAGAAGAGATGAAGAAACACAGCGGCTTGTATCTGCGAGTTATGGGTGCCATGGAATTTAAAAAGAATGTAGTGGTACTGGGCCATTTGCTAGACCGACCAAAAGCTAAAAAGTGGATGCAGCTACCAGAAATGGCACATGTCATTGCCTCATGCTACGACTATGTAGTACATATTCTTGTACCTCATCAGTGTGTGTGACATATTTTCCTTTAAGAACTCCTCCAGTACTCCTATCCTCCAGACGCCACATAACGTTGGGTCATGTGAACAATAATCACTTTGTTATTGTTAAACTTGGCCCAGATGGTCCTGTCCCTCTGAATTCAAGTATGTGGCTAAGATACCATTCCGATGTGTCAGAAGGATGGTCGGCTGCTTATGAGGATATGATGCATCAATTCCAGTCAATAGTATTTGGTCTCGATATTGCAACCGTTGAAGTTATTGAAATATTGTAGGATAAAACATTGTATCATTGTAATATGAATTATTTGCTTCATATTGACAGATTGGTAGCATGAAATTTTTTCATGTCTACTGAAATGTGCAAATGTTATCATCTGTATGGCTTGCTATTGTGTATCTTACCAATTACTCAGAGCACAAAACGACAGTAATATTTCTATTTTTGCGTGTTGTGTAAATATGTCTTTACCTACAAAATTACTCAAGGCACAAAACGGCCAACTAAGTGCCAGTTTTGCGCTCTGAGTAACTTGCTTTAACATCAAACAAAACTCCAAATTGTTCAGCGATTTGAATGTATCATTGTTATTGTATCATATAGTTCAATGTATCATATAGTGTATCATTGTTATTGTATCATATAGTTCAATGGAGCATAGTGTAGCATAGTGTATCAGATATGTAATATGGAATTGCTTCACCGAGATTGTTTTACGCTATGAGTAAACCCATATGTTCAAACGAAATTACTTAGAGTGCAAAAACGTCACTAATAATGTCGGGTTTTCTCGTTCATTAAATATTTACGTACAGTCAAAATTACTCAACGCGCAAAACGGGCAATATTAGTGCCGGTTTGTGCTTTGAGTAATTTTCTAAAACACATGTAAAACACCATTTTGTTAAGCGATGTGAATGTATCATTGTTATTGTATCAGATAATTCAATTTAGCATAGTGTATAATAAATGTTATTGTATGACAAAATTACTCAGCGAGCAAAACGATTCAAATCGTGTAAAATTATAACCGTTGTGTGCGCTGAGTAAAATATGCAAACTAAACTTTTTTGCTCGAACAGTAAAACGAGTCAAAATTTTGACCTGATATGACCCGATAGGACCCGATATAACCCCTTGATAAATTCTGCTCACCACACACAAACATACCCTTCCACAGAGTGCTCAAGGCGGAAAATCTACGGGCAAGGTTTTCAAAGATTTCTCAAGGTGCATCGAGTGAATTTCCAAAGATTTGATTTTTATTACTGGAATCGAAAGATACATCATAGTGTCACCTGCTATGGTCAAACAAATTGGTGAAGCGATAACATTCGATTTAGGGGTTTTAAACCTAAATTTGTCAAAATCGAGATTTGGTAAGTATATTCTTTTCAGTACATTTTATTTGATATTATTATTCCAATGGGTAGAAATCGAAATAGAAATTTTTTGATTTTACTTACATGCAGATACAGTTGAGATTGATGGAGATGGTAAAAAAATCCAAGGTAATATTGATGTATCTTTTAGGCAATAATGCAGTAAATTTTTGATTCTAAGTCCACTTAGTTGTATGAATTGTTGGATACAGGTTTATATGGATTATACAAATGAATTTACAACGATACAACTTTTTAATTGTAGAGACGATCTGTTTTAGTGGATAAAGAGCGTCGGGCAACAACATGAGCATGTGATTGTTACTCGGGCATCGAGTATGAGTAAATTGTCCAATAGGACTCCTGCTGCTTACTATGCATGTGCAAGAAGCGGGAAATATAGGGGACACCGACCAGTAAAAAAGACCAATTTGCCAGTTAGAACCAACAAGTGTGGATGTCTGTTCTACTTGTGTGGTAATCAGGTGGGCGAGGGCGTTGAGGAGTGGAGGTTAACAGTCGTTGATGGCAGGCACAACCATCAAGCTGTTAATTATGTCGAGAGCCATTCCGATGATGGAAAGTTGTTGGGAAAGGAGATGGAAGCATTACAAGACTTGGCAAATAGAAAGGTGCAGGCTTCAGCAATTTTGAAAGGCCTGAAGGAAACTCAATCTTTCAAGGAGACATCAATCAAATCAATTTATAATGCACGAAACCGATTACTAAGGGGGCAGAGTATGGATATTGTAAACAAGTTGAAGGAGTTTGCATCACCGTATAGAATTTTTGGCGATGAGCTTATAAAGCATGTAGATAATGTGGTGGAGGAGCAGAAGGGGGATGATGATAAGGTGGATGAGGTGGAGGAGGTGGAGGAGGTGAATGCACTGGCTACTTATTGGCAGGAGGAGGTGGTGGCTCTTAATAGGAAGGAACAGAACGCTGAGAAGGTGGCTCATACTGTGGAGGAGAAGAATGAGGAGGAGGAGGATAATGCAGCGGAGGAGAATGTAGAGCCGACGGTGGATGGGGAGAAGGTGAATGAGGAAGAGGGTGAGAATGCAGTGGCTGCCGAGATGAATGCAGAGGAGCTTTATGGGAAGATGGTGGAGACAGGTGCCCGTAATGCGGACGAGCAGACTGATGCAAAGGAGGAGGCGGTGAATGCAACTGATGTGAACATGGAGCCGAAGGTGGTTGAGGTGAATGTGGCTGATGAGGAAGATGAGAAGGAAGATGCTACTGAGTTTAATGAATCGGAGCATACATTGGAGTTGGTGGAGACGGTGGAGATGGTGGAAGAAATTATTGATGAGCAGACTGCTGAGAGGGAGGAGGAGAATGCAGTGGCTCTGTGTTTTGAGGATTAGGAGGTGCATCATAGGGTGGTGGAGGGGCACACTATGGATGACATGATTAAGCAAATTGCTACACTGGTTTATGTGATTTCTGAGCAGCTTGCGGATGAGGAGGTTAAGAAGGCAGATGCAGCTGAGTTTAAGGAATCGGAGCATACATTGGAGTGGGTGGAGACGGTGGAGACGTTGGAAGAATTTATTGAAGAGCAGACTGCAGAGAGGAAGGAGGAGAATGCAGTGGCTCCGTGTTTTGAGGATCGGGAGGGGCATCATGGGGTGGTGGAGGGGCACACTATGGATGACATGCTTAAGCAAATTGCTCCACTGGTAGATGTGATTTCTGAGCAGCTTGCAGATGAGACGGAGAAGCCTACAGTGAGGAGGAAGCTTGTTAAGGCTCCACTTGTGCCGTCGATTGCTAATCTGCAAGAGGAGGTGACGGAGAAGCCTACATTGAAGAGGAAGGCTGTTAAGGGAAGTAGTAGGCGTGGGAAACTTCCAATAAAGAAGGCGAAACCTTCAATTCCCAAAGAAGATTTTGAAATCCCTGAAGAATACCGAATACCATATAAGGTGGATTTTCCTGAGTGTATACGACCCCTGATAGTGGGCGTCGTAGATATGAAAGCAGATGGCAACTGTGGGTATAGGGCTATGGCAGTTCATTTGGGCCTGGATTAGTCCTTATGGATGCAGGTCCGATATGATTTGCTCGGTGATATGCAAGAATACAGCGTCTTGTACAAGCATGTTATGGGGGATGATGTATATAATGAGAATTTAGAGGCAGTGAAATATTTTATTGATGCACATGCAGGACGGGATAAATGGTTGCAGCTGCCAGAAATGGCACATGTCATTGCCTCATGCTAAGACTGTGTAGTACATATGCTTGCACCCTAGAAGTGTGTGACATTTTTACCCCCATTCTACAGACGCCACATAATGTTGGATCTTGTGAACAATAATCACTTTGTTTTCGTTAAACTTGACCCAACTAGTGTCGTCCCTTCGACTTCACTTGTGTGGAAAAGAAAACATGACGATGTGGCAGAAGGATGGCTGGTTAGTTTTAGGCGGAGGATGCAGTTATTTTGTAAGATGGTAGAAGGTAAGGGTATTGCTACCGTTGATAATATTTAGTATTTGTACGATATAACGTTTGATCAATGTAATATGGTTTTTTGTATACATTTTGACAGATTGGTAGCATAATATTTTATCATGGCTGATGAAATGTGCTAATGTTATAATCGGTATGGATTGAAGTTGTGTATCATACAAATTACACAGAGCACAAAACGGCAGCAATATTGCATGTTTTGCACGTCGAGTAAATATGTCTTTACATACAAAATTGCTCAACGCGCAAAACTGACAATATTAGTGCCGGTTTTGCGCTCTGAGTGATTTTCTATAACATCAATCATTGTTCCAAATTGTTAAGCGATGATAATGTATCATTATTATTGTATCAGATAGTTCAAGTTAGCATAAGGTTATTGTATCATATATGTTATTGTCTGACAAAATTGCTTACCACAAACTCCCATTGATAATTTTTGCCCGATGAGTGCCTTTAGAAATTTTTTTATTGGTTACTACAAGTGCTCACCGCGATCAGAACAAATAATTTTGACCTGTTGTGCGCAGTGAGCAATTTTGTTAGTGAGAAACAAAATTTCTCCTAGTCCACTCAATATTATTTGTTGATATCCCATATTAATTTGAACATCTATCTACACATATAAAAGCATGAAGAAACTCGACATAAGAGAAGGACCCACCGAGGAACATACCCGTCATGTTTCAGTGCAAGCGAAATAAGGCTTCAAGTGATAATTCACATATTTACAATCATGCCCGAAATGGTATGAAATTCAATCCCAAGACTATATCCTATATAAACATGTCTACCCACTATGTAAAAAAATTTACAATCTTCTGAGCGTCACAAATGATAACATTCGCTGTGACCAAACGAAGACAATGCAGGATTTTACTTTGTAACTTTCTCTTCAGGGGAGCAATCGTCTATAGCTTAATTCGGCAACAACAAGCCGCGGTTATTCGAGAAGTAAATGATAGCGCGGTGATCACCGATTGGAGCACTTCAAGAATGTCGTGTTTGTATGTGAAGAGGGTGAGTATAGGCCAGGGCACTTCGACCCAAGACGCATTGGAATTCATCGTTGGTGCTAAACATCCTAATATTTGACCTCGTCGGTGGCACCTTTAATATATCTTTGTTTACCAAGGAGCACACAATCTTTGAGTTGAAGCCTATAGCTAGACTCATCTTTGGCGGAGATGACTTTGACAATATGACAGTATAAAAATATGTTAATAAGTTCAATTAATACAGGAGCGTAAATGCCCGGGACCTTAGGAGACTAAGGACAGACTATGAGGGCATCGACGTCTAATTCACCATTTATCATGCTAAGTTACAGGAGCTCACCATGGCTATATTCATGAAGTGTATGGATTCCGTGTAGAAGTGCCTGAAGGATGCTGCGATGGACAAGAGCTCTGGTCATGATGTGGTACACGATGGAACCTATCGGATGGAACCAAACGGATGGAACCAATCGGATGTTCACCTGTAAACATGTATGGCAATTCGTGCCTACGTTATCATGGACATCAAGAATGCATATCTCGATTTTAATCTTCACAATACAACTCAAACAATGTAACCACACATGATAAACGATATTGGATGTGAAGAAGCGAGATATGGATACCGGATGTTCCCTGATAATGGGATAAATAATGTGGGTTAGCATTTGGCTTAAGAAGAGTAGATTGAGCTGTGACTGTGTGAGTTGATGAGGGCTTGTGGGCAGACATTTATAGTCGAATTGGTCATATAAGACGGGGAAATAGCGCATGAGTATACAGAAGAGTGCATGTAAGACTACAGAGTTTAGAACATGTGCATCCAGTAGAGTCCTCGTAATTCTACACGGAAGCGAGTAACTACCAGAATTGCTCAACGCACAAAACGAATGGAAAACAGGAATTGCTCAATGCGCACAACGTACAACGCATGGAAGTGAATTGTATTGGTTGATGAGGATGAGACTGTAGTAGAGTTACTCTATGGCTACATCGAAGACCCCGTCATGCTACAGAGGAGTTCTCGTGAATATACAAAAGACTGCTCGTGAATCTACATCAGATTGATACTAGCCAAATGATTTTCCTAAGAATGTTTGACCGTTGGGAAGCGCGTTGGAAAATTTGATAGCCGCGAACAAAATTATTCAACGCATAGAACCAACAAATATATGGTCGTTGTACGCTGTGAGCAAATTTTTAATGTTTAACATAATTGCTCAAAGCGCACAACGGCGATATATTTGGACCTTTATTGGTTGATGAGGATGAGACTGTAGTAGAGTTACTATGTGGCTACATAGAAGAACCTGTCATGTTACATTGAATATACAAAAGACTGCTTTGAATCTACAACAGATTGATACCAGCCAGATGATTTTTCCAAGAATGTTTGACCGTTGGAAAGCGCATTGGAAAATTTGATAACCGCGAACAAAATTGCTCAACGCATAGAACCAACAAATGTATGGCCGTTGTGCACTGTGAGCAAATTTTTAATGGTTAACATAATTGCTCAAAGTGCACAACGGGATATATTTGGACCTTTAGTCTACCTAAGAGACCCCGTGAGTCTACGGAGTAGGGCTGGTGAATATACAGAGGAGTGATCGTGAATATACAGTGGGTTGCTACCAGCCGGATGTTCTGCTCAATAATGATTAATGACTGCCTAAGTGGTGCACATTGAGATAAACTGATAGTCACTAACAAAATTGTTGAATACGCACAATTGACAAAATTATGCCCTTTGTACTGGGTGACAATTCCTATGAGAATACAAATTTCATCAAGGTGCAAAACTGCAAATGAAGCAAGTCATACGCATTTAGCAATTTTCTATGCCATAACATCATTTCTCAACGTGCACAACAAGCAAAGCTAGTGTTCGCTTTGAGCATATAAGGTATTTTATGAACAATTGTTAAACGCGCACACCTAGCAGAATTATGCCCGTTGTGCACGTTGAGCTAAAGTTGCAGCGATAACAAATTTGCTCAACGCGCCCCATGGGAATAATTTTACCTGTTGTGCGCTTTGAGCATATTTGTTTGATGCTATAATTGTTTTCCAATGCGCACCACAGCAGTCAATCAATCACATTCCAATTTTCATCATAGTTAATGTGAATCCGAAACATGCCTACATGCAAACTTTTAGATTAAGTCTGATACTTATTCAATCTGAAGACATTGTAGATTAAATCTAATACTTATTTAATCTGATTCAGAAACTACATGCAAACTTTTAGATTAAAGCTGATACATAATCAAACTGATGAAATTTTAGATTAAATCGGATACATATTCAATAAAATTCAGAAACTACATGCAAACTTTTAGATTAAATCTGATACATATTCAAACTGATGACGTTTTCAAAATGACCCATCCATTCAAATATATTGATGTACATACTAATATAGATCCAAACTGATACATTTGCCTATGCTCTTACAAACTGATATATATGATTGTCATCGTAGATGTTTGCAATGAAGGGGTGCTTTATGGGAAATATTGTCGGCATGATCTTCGTGCTTCCCCCTTCAACTTCTACGATTTCATCGGGTGACCATATTCGTTGAATTTATTAACGTCGTTGCCGATTTTCTTCCATCATAGGATGGATAGAAGTGTCATCATAGCAGGCGTCGTTGTAACCTGTAGTCAAGTATGAAGCCGGTTCAAAGACACAAGAGGAACTCCGATTTCCATGAGGCGATGAACAACAACACAGGGTTGCATAACAAATAGAATGAGCTTTTCTCTTCGAGATCGGAAAGGACGGGAGGGAGTGTTTGTGCGTCATAGACGAGGTATAGTGAAAAGATGAAGGGTTTGATGGAGGAGATGGAGTGTAAAGGGGAGATGGAGATGGAGATGGATATGGAGTGTATAGTCGAGGAATGGAAGGTGAAATGCTCACATCTGGAAGCCCTTCCTCAGGCATGCTTGATTAGAAATGGAAAATAGCCCTTCCATGTGTTTATTACTGTCATTGCGTAAGTTTCCAACATCAACCATTTATCTTTACGAGAAAAGACTATTGGAGGAATTTTATTGTCCATTTCTATCTCAAGCACCATGCACGAACAGAAGAGACCTTATTGTTTCCATACGGAGTTTGTGTGGGCAAATAAAGAAGAAGATGATAGAAGAAAGTAGAGGAAGTTGTGAGAATATGAGGGCTTGTTGTCAGCCATTTATAGCGGAATTGGACCAATCAAACTGAAGAGTATAATAAGTCCATAATCCGACAGTAATGCAATGGATCTCGGGAATCAACATTTATTTACTCAACGCACAAAACACGTAATACCAACGAAATAAATGCGTAATCCCAAGTATTTTAGACTGTGGATCAAAATAGGCTAATTACTCTCCGTGCAAAATAAGGAAACTGAACGGTTTTTCACCTTGATCAACATTGATGATAGTAACAAAATTACTCCCAGCAATAATACTCCCCACTCGCCTTTTTTTAATACCGCACACAACCAGCTATTGTTTTGCATATTGTGCGGGGTGAGTAAATTTTTCTCGTAGCCTAGTTTTTATTCGACGTGCACCATGTTTTAAATCTGGAGAGATTTTACATTTGGCATATAATCTTAATCTACGTGGAGTAAAATTTTACATGCCGTTGTGTGCGTTGTGTAATTTAACCACTGCAACTGTTTTTACATGACGCGCACAACGGGGTATAATTTTACCTGTTGTGCTTACGCATTAATACTTCTTCTTACCAATGTATTTTAACCTACGTGCGGCTTAATATTGCTTCTTACCAATGTATTTTAACCCACGCGTGGATTAAAATATTGCTTCTTACCAATGTATTTTAACACACGCGCACAACGGAGTGTTCGCTCTGCGTAATAATACTTTCCACACACCTTTTTTAATACAATGCACAACCTGCTATTGTTGTAAAGGTCGCTTTCCGATCGTATTTTGTTCGTGCACGTGCTTTTGACCATGCACGTACTTATTTTAGACTTTGGTTGTTTGTGAACACTTTGGTGTGATAGGTCGTTGCGATCGTCCCTAGAGTATTAAATTGTGGCACTAATTTGGAACGACATTTCTCGGGTCGTTCTCCCATGATTTGACCTTATTCGAAGAGACGTTGTGATTTTCACTTTTGACGTAAGACGTTTCTATTTTTAGTTTCGTCGATCGATGTCGAAATTGAGATCCATCTTCTTAGTTACCTTTCCCTCGTCGTCACGATCACCCCAATATTTATTTTGTAATTTTTGGAGTTTATTTGACCACTTTTACATTTTTTACAAAGCTTTAAATATTTTTAACATCTAGGTTTTAAAGTATTTTCGGCCAAATAAAATTTTATTAAGTTTATAATGTTTCAAACGATTTTTGAGCCAAATCCTAGCTCATCTTGGCCGCACCTTAGCCATGTATGGGTTTGAGAAGGAGAGATTTGAATTTTAAATCATTTTTAAATCCTAATCCCATTAGAATTAGCCATAGACCAAGTCAACACATCTACACTATATAAACAACCCCTAGGCACCCTATTTTCGCAAGAAAATAAACCCTAGCCATCACAAAACCCAAAAACTCGCTTGCGACGATTCGTCGTAACGTTGCATAGCCGCCACATGCCTGACCGAGGATTTCCATTTGTTTTCCCCGCACCGACTGAGAGCCTCGCCCGCACCGCTGCTCTGCACCACACCATCACCCGCCGCTTCGTTGCATCGCATCGCTCCGTGTCCGACCGAGGACATCTCTCGGTCTGACCAAGAGATCCTTCCGCATCGCCCGCATCCCGCTCTGTTGCAACGTTGCAATGTTGCAACGCCCGCTCCGCAGCGCACGACCGACAACCCCCATCGGTCTGACCGACCCGCTTCCCTGCTCCGCACCAAGCCCCGCTCCGCACCAACCCCCGCCTCGCTGCAGCCCCCGCCCAAGCGACCGACCGACAATTTCCTCCGTATCCACCCGCACCGACAGAGGAACCCCCGCACCAAGTGCCCCCCGCAACGTTGCAACCCCAAGCGCTGCAACTCCCGCTCCCCTAGTGCCCGACCGAGAGACCCCCTCGCACCGGCTAGTGTCTGACCGAGAGGCAATCGTCGCAACCGCGCATCCGTCGCACCGCTTACCACCGTGGGGCCCCCAAGTTCTCCAGAGGTATTGTGGGTCCCCCATTGGCCCCTAGCACTACTGTGGGTCCCACCTAGGTGCTTTCCCTTCAAGGATTTGCTACCTACGACGTTGCGATACGTCGTAGCCCGTCGTCGCACGTGCTAGCTTTGGAATCTGGATTCGTTGCTCCGGTTGCTGCTCTGATCTTTCCAGCGAGGAATCTATTTTGGAATCAGGACTTGGAGCGCGTTCTTTTATTCCAACCCCTGGCGTCGCTACCCGACGCCAGTGTAGCTTTCGCGTCGTGTTGAGGTAACACTTTGCACCCTTAGGACCCCCAACCTATTGCCTGTTAATCAAGACTAAAATTGATGTTTTTACAGTGTTTTAAATTTTTTAAAAATACTAATCAAGATTAATAATATGGGACTTTAGGCCAGTGGACTTGTGCACGTAGGATTTTGGTGACTTTGGACTCTTTGGACGGTGTTTCTCTGATGTTTGTACTTGCAGGCAAGTGAAACTTGCCAACTTTTGCTTATGGCCATGTTTTTAGGCCACTTCCTTGCTTTTAGCGTAAAAGAGACTAGACGGTGAAATGATAGCTGTCTAGACGCAATTTTAAGATCTAGCTTGACAACGAAGCTAGATCTGTCACCCTGCCACATCATTCATGCATTCTTATCTGCCACGTTTAAATTCCTGATCTGTACGCACTTTTAACTGCCATGCATTGCATCTTACATGTCATCCAAGTTGATTGTTGCATTCGTAGCACACGCTACAATACTTGTGCTTCCTTGTCCCGGCTAGGTGTATCCCTATGCCATCATGAAAAATACTTCATGGACTCGTGATCTAGAAGCGGGCCACATGTGTTGGTCAAAAGCCAATGCCCGATTTCCGTGTCCAGCTAGGTGCACCCCTATGCCATCATGAAAAACACTTCCTGGCCCGTGATCCAGAAGCGAGCATTCCATGTTCGGGGGTAAGGCCCTGGCTCGATACACGTGGAGGGGTAGGGATAAGCGATCACTTGAGCTAGGAGGTGGCCAGCCACTCTAGCCAAAAGGCGTAATCTTTGTGCACGACGTGCTTACTATACTTGTACTTGTCCTTGTGAATGTTTCTTGCAAAACTTGACATCCATGCCATGTTTCAAATGCCATGCTCGTACTTTACTTTACTTTACCTTACTTGTCGCACTCATGTTATAACTGCCATGTCATTGCATCATGCTAGAATTGCTAGGTTGTTCACTTTAATTTCAGTTTTCTTGCACAAGTCTCTTGTAGACTTGCTGACATGTGCCCCTTACTCTTTTGGGTGTCACATGTTAGACCCTGAGCAAGAGACCTTTGCTGAGTACGTGGTTATTGCTGACGCTGGGCCTGAGTCCTTGTCTGCCCAGGAGGAGTTTTGCGGACACCGGTGACCTTTCCTAGCGACCTTGCTGAGCTTCATTTTGTTTTAGGATTTCTGTTAGTTGTCGGTGTGTGGCACCTTTACTTTGTACGTTGTACCTTTGTTGGCCATGCTGTGGCCTCTTTTTTTTAAACTCTTTTCTTTTAGCCTGGTGGCTTTTCTGCTATGTTGAAATTTATTATTATGGATATTCTGAGATTTCTCTTTTGTCTCATTTCCTTATTATTATCTTTGTTTCGTTTCGCGTTGCAAGGACCTGCAGTTTAAAGTTGATTGACGCTTATCGGACTTGCAGCTTTGTAGCTTTAAGTCTGAGCGGACCTTCTCACGCTTCGCCTCTAAATTTTTGGGAAGCAGGGCGTGACAGGTTTTGTTGGTGGCCCATGCAGGTCCCGTCTTGCAATTGCGAATTAACATAACAACGATAATAACTATGGAATGTCCATTAAATAAATTGCAACATCCGAGTCATAAGCTTTGAGCCTAGTTCTAATTGTTTTTCTATGTCACTAGGGGTAAGAAGACTTAGTTAGATGTTTGTGTTTGCTAGATAGAGGCCCTGATTGTTAGTTAGACTCCCTGCTAGCAATTGATTTAATCGTCGTAGGAGTTACCTTAGCGGTTCTTGCCTGACTCTGACCATATTAGGCTTCTAGAAATTCTTTAGTCGTTTGCTTGGGTTCATCGATTTCGGACAAAGCTGAACGCATTTCATTACCGTCTGGCCCCTTAGAAAGTCTTAGCGCTTTGTTTCTTAATCTTTGGTTGGTCGACTGTAGGAGTTTCTCCGTAGATTTCCTGGTTCATATCCTAGGCGTATGTATGTTTTGATCATCCGACCATTTTCCTTACCTCGATTCACGAGATCGCCTCATGACGATCGTCGTAAATTTTCAAACCTCTCCGTTACAAATCTTGAATCTTCTGAAAGTATTTTTCGATCTCCTCCTTCCCTAAGTGTAAATTTGTTCAAAAATTTCAGTATATATACTTAGACTTCATACTCTTTCGTTGACTTAAATTTTTTTAAAATTCTTTGTCGAAATTTTTGAATACTAGCTTATTATATTTTTCCAGCCTATACTTTCGTACCGATGTAAATACCTTGTCCCTTCATATATTAATTTTATTCTGAACCGTACTTTTACTTTGCCCAATCCGATTTATAATTTTCTTTTCTTATTTATGCCATTTGAATGATACATCGTGTTTACTTTTAATATACTTTTCAAGTCACATGGAATTTCAGCTTTCAGCAAGTCGATTTTATGCTCATCGTTTTCGCTATTTCAGATTTTTGTAAAATTACTATTTCATAACCACTTCCTGACTTAGACCCCCCCCCATAATTTGGTTTTAAAGCTTTATTACCAATTTTGATAATACTACTACTAAGTTAATGTCATCTTTTCGTTCACCATACATACTTTTAGAATAAATTTCTAAACTAAATAGAATTTCAATTATTTTTATATACCCGTATCGGGCCCGTTGTGCTCGTATGTTAAGAACCCTATGTAAATCAGTTCTTTTTTTGTAGATCCCGGTTCCTCTAAAAGTAGTTTCAATATTTATTATTTTAAAATTTTCCCTAGCTTAAAGATTTTGAAAGCATTTAACATGAGTTTAAATTCTTCAGTTTATCTAATTTCATTCTTTGAATTTCAAACTTTTGCCAACATTATTAAATTACTGCCGTATAATATTTTCTAAGCTACGTCCTTCATGTTCGTGTGAATGATTCACTTTCCTCCTGATAATTTTATATAAGCCAATAAACCGGTTTCTCTTATTTTGTACATTCGACTCAAACTTGTTTCGAACAATTTGTTTTATCGATCTCCAAATATTTTTTTAAACAGACGAGGACTCCAACTTTTGAAGTACAATAGTTTTCAAATTTCACGTATTTTAGCTTATGTTATTTACACTATTTCCTTCCTCTATCCTATATAGTATCACTACATCTTCCTTTCCCCTACCTAAACATTCACAAGTGAATCGCTGTTTCACCTAACCAAGCTGTCTCCTTGTATTCGTCATATCTGAACTCATGCTTATCGATCCTTCCTTCGTCATGCTTTCGACCTCGACCTCCCTCTATTTCTTAGGCTGTAGTGCTCGTCCATGACTGTGTCAACTCCAATTTGTTAGTAGGCCTTGGACCCTTGTGATGTTGTCGTGGTGCATGTACCTAAGTTGAGTGTGTGGGCTTGAATGAGTGTACTCCCCCATAGTATATTAATGTTTGCCTATTGTGTGATATATATATATATATACTCGGAGTTATTCGTGATATTATGAAATTGTTTGTGTGTTAGTATTTACAGATATGCGCGAGGATAGCTATACCACTCTAAGGGCGCCTGTGTATATAAGAATCAGTGTTGGAATATCTAATGGAGTGTATGTAGTTGGAGATACTTATAATGGTTGAATAATATGTTGGTAAAGTTGTGTGTATAATAGGTATAATGATACTATGGTACTTGTAGTAAATGAGTATGCCTATTATATGACCTATGTGTTAGTACGTGTGAGTGCGTGCTCGTACGTAGATATGTATTGTGCTTAGACGTAAGTAGTTATGTTTTGTTGCATGAGTATATAGGTGATATACATATGGTAGTAGGAGTATAATTTTGATTGGTATTGCTTGCTTTTACGGGATGTTGTATGCGTGCATACCGTGAGGTATACACGACTATTGCACATCTTAATTATGTATGTGTAGACGTGTTGGTATACTAATTATAGGTAGTATGCTATGTTGGATATTGGACTCCCCGGATTTGGTTTTGGATGATGAACAAACATAAATATATCGTGAACTAACACTTTGTGAGCGCAGTTATGGAGATCGTCGCCAAATTCATATGAATATCAATTACGACGTCTCAAGACTTCTCAAAGCACGTGATCGTATGCCTAAAGCTTCGTTGAAGCTTATGGACCAATTTAGAAGTCATGAAGATTCGATTGAAGCTATTGAAGACGGTATCGTCAAGTTTTATTTGTAGTCTTTAGCTTCTTTCGTAGAATGTTAAGCCTTGAGTAGGTCTTACGTTTTAATTCTTCATAACGCTCATATCTTAGCTCTAGGATCTTTGTAGAAGTCCATACAATTCTTCCCGAAGCTTCGCGCTTCGATTCGGGACTTCTTGTGCATGTTAGTTGGTTCAAGAAGAAGAACTGACCGACTAGATGGTGATCTAGTCGGTCAGCCAAGCTTCTTGGACCGACTAGTTCTTCTCAGTTAATTCATAGCTCTTTACTGTTTACAGTTAGTCGGTCTAAGTTGACTCACCGACCGACTAGTTTGTGAACTAGTCGGTCAGTGATGCTTCTGTGACCGACTAGTTGAGCTTTCCCTGTACATGCACATTTGAGCTTGAGCTACTGTTTATCATTAGTCGGTCTGTGCTCATTGATCGACCGACTAGTTGATGAACTAGTCGGTCAACTTTCCTTCTTAGACCGACTAGTTTAGTTTACTGTACATGCCAAATTTTTCACCATACTTACTGTTTAGTGTTAGTCGGTCTATGTTCATTTGGTGACCGACTAGTTGGTGAATTAGTCGGTCAACATTTGTTCTTGGACCGACTAAGTCTAATTCTTCTCAGACTTCAGTTTTATCTGTTAGTCGGTCTCAGTTGAGTAACCGACCGACTAGTTGTAAAACTAGTCGGTCATCTACTCTTCTTGGACCGACTAGTTCCTTAGTCTGTAATTTGATCTTTTCTCAGTTTACCCATTAGTCGGTTCACGTTAATTGTCCGACCGACTAGTTGATGAACTAGTCGGTCGGTTGTTGTTCTTTGACCGACTAGTTGGGTTCAGAAAAGAGCCGTTGGAGCTTTAATTGAAATGTTTTTCTCTCTCTCTCTCTCCTCTATCCTATATATACTTGATGGGCCGCATTCATTGCTGCCAAGGCTGATATTATTGCAAGTTTAGAGATCAAGAGAATTCATTCCAAGTTCATTCAAAGCTCGTTCTTTCCATTCAATAATCTCTCCTCACTCTTACTTCCAAAGAGAGATTCATTGAGTGTGAAGCCTTCCAAGCCAAGTGCTTGATTCTAGGTCACCAACATCCCCAAAGCTCTCCATCGCTGATCTACCTCTTGGAGCTAGGGTTTGGTGCCACTTCTTCCCCAAAATCATCCTTGCCCTAATTCGTAAGCAATATTCAAGGCATAGGTATTTTGTTCGGTAAGAAGTTTTCTTATTTCATTTCATATTTGATTTGTATGTTTCACTCTCGGTTGTGAGAGTGTGGTTGTGATCCCGGGTTGTGGGAGTCACAAATTGTATTTTGTATGATTTGACTTGTGGAGGATTTTCACAAGTATTTCATAGTGGAAATCTTGAGTTAGGGTTTCTAACTCAAGTATCCGGAGGGGATCCGGGTGGTTGGGACGTAGGATCACCAGGAACAAGTCGGGGAGACTTGGGTGGATCCGAGCCCAGTAACATCTCTTGTTAGCATTGTTAATTTTGTTGTTGTGATTCAATTTAAGCTTCCGCAAATTGATTTGGTAGTTGTTTGCATTGTAATTAGGAATTATACTCCTTGTTATTTTTAAAGTACTATTCACCCCCCCTCTAGTACTTGTGCAGTAGCTTGTAGGGCATTACATTTGGTATCAGAGCCAGATACTTAGCTATGTCTGCCAACGACAACAAGACCGTGCGTCCACCTTCCAACTATGACACCTTCAGGAACCGGGAAGGAGCATCTTCGGTGATGGAAGGACATTCCTCTACGAGGCCTCCATTCTTCAACGGTACCAACTACGGGTACTGGAAATGCCGGATGGAAACCTTCCTCCGGAGTGCATCTCTATGGAGGACCACAATGAAGGAATACATCGAGCCCGAAGAAGAAGACTTTGAGAAATGGACAACCACGGAGGTCGCCGCAGAGGTAAGCAATGCCAAGGCAATGAACGCCTTGCAATGCGCGTTGGAGCCCGAGGACTTCAATAAGATATGCACATGTAAGAGTGCATATCAAATTTGGAACTCCCTCCTCATTCTTCATGAAGGGACGAGTAGGGTAAGAGACTCTTAACTCGTAGTCGTAAACAAAGATTACGAAATGTTTCATATGCAACAGGGCGAGAAGATGAAGGAATATTACGCTCGCTTCGTTGACATCATAAACGAGTTAGAGGCCCTCGGCAAATCCTACACCCAAAAGGAGAAGTGCTCGAAGCTTATCGAAGGACTTCCTTCTTCTTGGGAGAAACGTACCTTCGCCATCGAGGAAGGTAATGACATGAATAAGTACACCGTAGTTCAACTAATGGGTACTTTAATGTCATACGAGGTACGCAAGGATAGCAAGCTCAAATTGCAGGAAAAGATGAAGTCCTACCTAAAGCAAGACGAGCCAAAGAAGAAGGCCATTGCTTTCAAGGCCGCTCCATCCACATCCACATCAACCGATGATGATGACTCGGAAAACGAGTTGGACTTGGAGTCCATGGCACTCATGGCCAAGAAGTTCAACCGTTTCTTCCGAAAAGGTAACTATAAGAACAAAGCTAAATTTGGTTCTTATAACGCCTCTTCCTCTCCTTTGTGTTTCAAGTGCAATAAGCCAGGACACATGAAAGCGGAGTGTCCTCTCAACAAGAAAAAGGAGAAGTGGAAGGCGCCAAAATTCAATAAGTCCAAGAAGTACAAAAAGGGGTACAAAAAGGGACTTGTCGGAGCAACATTCACCGACTCCGAGGACTCCTCAAGCGGAGAGTCGGATGATGAGCAAGTGGAGCAAGCACACATGTGCTTCATGGCAAGAGAGGAGCATGATCAAGGATCCTCCTCTTCCGATGATAGTGATGACGAAGGCAATGATGAGGTAACTATGGATGATCTTAGGAATGCTAACTCTCAATTATGGTCAAAATACACTAAATTAGTAAATAGATATACTAAGGTAAAAGATGACCTAGCTAGCATTCAAACCTCGCCTAAGACTATCATCACCAACAACGACACCGTTGTTGAAGAGTTAAGAAATGAGATTATTAATCTCAAATCTAAACTTGAACATGTTAGCATTGATGATCCGGAAGAACATAGGATAGCGGATTTAACTTCTCAAAACTTGACTTTGAGTATTGAGAACGAGAATCTTAAATCTCGTGTTTATGTGCTCACATCGCAAGTATCCAACTTGGATACTTCTATGCGTTCTCTCAAAGAGAAATATGAGAACACATTAGGCCGAATTAATAGATTCAATAAGGGTAAGGACCATTTGGATAAAATCCTAAGTGACTTACTTCCGGCCAATCACCACATTGGTTTGGGGTATACGATGGGATGTTCATCCAAATCGGCCACTACTTTTGTTAGGCCAACTTCCGGTGACTCTACGAGTGGTAGCAAACACTCTATTGGTAGTTCATCTACCAATGGTGCTTCCACCTCGTCCACACCCTCTTTCGGAAAGAAACCCACTTTGGGTGGACCTCCAAAGAAGGGGCATGCTTATATGTACACCAATACCATGCCACGTAGGAACACACGTCCTACTCCACCGGCTCACACATATGATGATTTTTATGCAACACATTCTCGGGCACGTGCACACCATGTGAGACACCCTCTCGCACGTGTTCCCACACATGCATATGTTCACCCACAACATCATATGAATAATTCTCGTCGTGCACCATTCCATCATGCCTATCCACAACATGCATCACGTAGAAATCAACGTCAAATGCATGCACCCAATAGGATGAGGGCTCCCAAGATTTTCATAATTTGGAGCCCAAAGGACACAAGCATGGACGAAAAAAAATGTATATGAATGCTTATTTTTCGGATGTTGTGCATAGTAGAAATTATGTGGGGAAGTCTAAGTCCAATTGGACTTGGCTTTCAAAGGTCTAATCTTTTGGACCCAATGACCTTGGGTACCATGATATGAAATTCTCTATCTTTATGTACTCAAGGAAAAGAAAAAGAAAAGGAGCAACAAATTTAAATTTAGCTCCAAGGGAAATTGGATACTCGATAGCGGGTGTTCAAAACACCTGACGGGTGACGCTAGTTTGCTCTGCGGAGTGGTTCCCATAGCAAATAGAAACCGCGTCGTATTTGGAGGCAACGAGAGCGGAACCATCATAGGTGTTGGTAAAGTGGGTAACCCATCTAAACCCTTAATTAGTGATGTTTATCTTGTTAATGGTTTAAATCATAATCTTATTTCAATAAGCCAACTTTGTGACAAAGGTTACAAAGTTAGCTTTGCGAAAGGATTGTGTCATATTTTAAGAAAAGATAATGATAAATTATTATTTTCCGGCACTCGTCATAAAGATATTTATATTTTGGATCTTCCTAAGTCCTATGAACAATGTCTCGTTGCCAACACAAGTGAACAACACTTATGGCATCGACGCTTTGGACATGTGAACTTTGGAATACTTTATAAGCTTTCAAAATTAAATTCCATTAAAGGTTTTCCGAAGCTTGTTTTTGAAAAGAAAAGTTTTTGTGATTGTTGTCAACGTGGCAAGCTTCCTAAATCTTCATTTAAACCTAAGAAAAGCATTTCTACTAAACGGCCACTAGAGCTATTACATCTAGACTTATTTGGGCCAACTAGAGTTGCTTCCTTAGGAAATGCAAGATATGGACTTGTCATCGTAGATGACTATTCGAGATTTACATGGGTATTTTCATTATGTAATAAAAATGAAGCTTTTGAAAACTTCACAATTTTTGTTAAGAAAGTACAAAATCTCTTAGGAACCACCATTGTCACTATTCGTAGTGATCATGGAGGTGAATTTGAGAATGAGTCTTTTGAGACATTTTGTGATGAAGTTGGTATTACTCACACCTTCTCTTTCCCTCGTGCACCTCCTCAAAATGTTGTAGTTGAGAGAAAGAATAGAACGCTAGTGGAGTGTGCTCGCACTATGCTTGATGATAGCCAACTTGGCCATCAATTTTGGGCGGAAGCGGTACACACCGCTTGCTATGTGTTTAATAGAATACTTTTGAGGCCCGGCACTAAACAAACTTGTTATGAATTGTTGTTTGGTAGGTTGCCTCAAGTTAAACATTTTCGTGTTTTTGGTTCGAAATGTTTTATTAAGAACACGTATGGTAGTTTGGACAAATTCGATCCAAGATCCGATGAGGGGATTTTTGTTGGATATTCTTCGCATAGCAAAGCCTACCGGATATTCAACAAACGAACCTCAACGATCGAGGAGTCGCTTCATGTCTCATTTAATAAAGGATTTGTTCCAACTAGAATTTCAAATGTTAATGATTCTATGGATGTTTTATGTGATTCGTTTGATAATTCTAAGTCTAATAATTCTATTGATTCTATTGAGACTAACCCAACTAATGAAGTTGTTGAGAATGTTCCTAGTGACCAAGGTATTCCCAAACGGCTTCATACCGTTCGTGACCATCCTCATGAGCAAGTCATTGGCAATATCTATGATAGTGTCAAGACGAGATCGCAAGTGAACTACTTCGCTCATTGTGCCTTTGCCTCCTCGATAGAGCCAAAGAATGTTAATGAAGCATGCGAAGATAGCGCTTGGATCTTAGCCATGGAGGAGGAGCTCATTCAATTCGAGAGGAATGAAGTTTGGGAGCTTGTTCCATTGCCATCGAAGAACCACACCGTCATAGGGACAAAGTGGATCTTCAAGAACAAAACCGACGAAAACCAAGTCGTCGTCCGGAACAAAGCTCGGTTAGTTGCTCAAGGCTATCGACAAGAGGAAGGTATTGATTTCGAAGAATCCTTCGCTCCGGTAGCTAGATTAGAATCAATTAGATTATTATTGTCTTTTGCATGCCATAAGGATTTTAAATTATTTCAAATGGATGTTAAAAGTGCATTTTTAAACGGAGATGTCGTTGAGGAAGTTTACGTTTCTCAACCTCCGGGCTTCATAAATGAAAATTTTCCAAATCATGTTTTTAAACTAAAGAAAGCGCTTTACGGCTTAAGACAAGCTCCTCGAGCTTGGTATGATCGCCTAAAGAATTTTCTTTTGGATTTGAATTTTAAAATGGGAGAAGCTGATTCTACACTTTTTGTTAAGCATTCGAATAATGATATAATTTTAGTTCAAATTTATGTTGATGATATCATTTTCGGTGCTACTAACTTTGCTCTTTGCAAAGAGTTTTCTACTGTTATGAAGGAACAATTTGAGATGAGCCACATGGGTGAGCTCAAATATTTCTTAGGTCTCCAAATTCGCCAAATGGACGATGCAATCTTCATCCACCAAACGAAGTATACGGTGGAGTTGCTTAAGCGATTTGGAATGGAGAGTGCCTCCGGGAAAAAGACTCCAATGAGCACGACTACGCATCTTGACAAGGATACTGGCGGTAAGGATGTAGACATTCGTCTATATCGAGGTATGATAGGTAGTTTACTTTACCTTACCGCAAGTAGGCCCGATATTATGTTTGCCGTATGCGTATGTGCTCGTTATCAGTCTCAACCTAAGGAGTCTCACTTAGTAGCGGTAAAACGTATTTTCCGTTATCTAAGTTATACACTTGATTTTGGATTACTTTATCCAAAATCTAGCACGTATGAGTTAATCTCATTTAGTGATGCCGATTATGCGGGATGCAAATCCGACAGGAAAAGTACTAGTGGCACTTGCCATTTTATAGGAAATTCCCTTGTCTCTTGGTTTTCCAAGAAGCAAAATTCCGTATCACTTTCAACCACCGAGGCAGAATATATTGCTGCCGGTGCCGCGTGTGCTCAAGTTCTTTGGATGAGACACACACTTAAAGACTTTGGTATAAATTGTGATACTTGCCCTATCATGGTTGACAACCAAAGTGCAATATGTCTTTCCAAGAACCCGGTACACCATTCCCGTTCGAAACACATAGATGTCCGACACCATTTTTTAGATGATCATGTTGCTAAAAAGGACATCATTTTAGTGTACGTTGAAACCCAAAAGCAAATCGCCGATATTTTCACGAAACCCCTAAAGGAGGACTCCTTTGTGCGGTTGCGTCGAGAATTGGGGATTATGGGTGAAACCGAGATATAGGATTCATGTTTCATTCAATAATCTTGCATGGTATTATATTTCGAAATATTTCGTTCATGCTAGACTTATTGGATTTTTCGAGAATTTATGCGATATTTTGAATTTTTGCTCGAATTCATGTTTTGAATGTCGTATTTAAGATGTTTAATGGGGTAGTTTAGATTATTATTGAGAGTTTTGCGATATATCGTCCAAGTGTATTGAGGAGAGAACTTGATTATCAACTTTTGGACTCTTTTAGTCAGTTTCAGTTCAACCACCAACCGACTAGGTGTTCATCTAGTCGGTTAGTAGAAGAACTTAGACCGACTAACTCAAGCTTTTTGAGTTTCCTCTTCATTTTAACTCTTTAGTCGGTTCATGTTCAGTGACTGACCGACTAGATTGAGATCTAGTCGGTCAGTAAATGAACGCAGACCGACTAAATCTTGTCAGTAAATCTTGGATTCAGCCACTGTTTGCAACTAGTCGGTTCAAGCTCATTGACCGACCGACTAGATCGTGATCTAGTCGGTCAGTGCTTGAACTGTGACCGACTAGTTGTGCCAGGGACTGTTTGGTCATTTGCGATCTCGACCGACTTAAACTCAGTTTAGTCGGTTTGTTTTCATTCTAATCGGTTCAATCCCCTTCTCCCTCAGCTCAAAACCCTGACCCCTCGCAGCCCCTTCGAATTCCGATCGACCTCCGGCCATTTTCCGGCCATCTCCGTCGATCTCCACCATCGGCCCCTCCTTCTAGGTGATTTCCTCTCTTTCTAGGGTTAGTTCGATTTCTAGGGTATCTAGGGTTTCTAGGGTTTGATTCATTTTCGGCTAGGGTTCATTTGCTCGATCTCTTGTGTCGTGTTGTGCCGAGACTATGGCAAGAACACGTATCCCGATCACTCCCTCTATCCCCTCGTCGATGACCGTAGATCAAAACCCTTCGGATCCCGAGCATCCAACCCCTCCGAAACGCCGTGCCAAGACCACCCATCCTTCGTCGTCTTCGCCTCCTCTCAAGAAGAAGAGGACGACGACCGCCAAGCCTAGAGGTCAACCCAAGCCCAAGCCTAAGCCCAAGGCCAAAGTTCTTGCCTCTCATTCTTCTTTTCATACTCCTACCGATTCCGATACGGAGTATAACCCCGAGACAGAGACTCATAGGGAACCCACTCCTCCTACCCATCCCGAGTCTAGCACCCACCCTCGTACGTCTACCCGTAAGCCTACGGGAAAGGCTCCGATGCCGGTGGGCGGTGTCGATATCTCGTTGTGTCGCGACGACCCGATGTGTCTCGCGGCTTACAACTGTATCGAACACTGTCCACTGCTTCTGGAGCATTTTGTCCAGTTCAGTGACTTCATTGGGTTAGCTGATCTTCTTTCATCGTCGGGTCTTCTCGATTATCTTCGTTATGACCCGAAGGCGAACCCTCACCCGTACCCTCGATTAGTGAAGCTTTTCTATGCGAATAGGATCCGGGGTCAGTACGATCAGACCCACTCTGTTGAGACGACCGTTTTGGGGACTCCTATAGTCCTCACAGCGGAAATCTTAGGAGATATTTTGGGTATCTCTTCGTCTGGCCTCCTTCCCTCTGATATCTCTGTTGACGATATTTCTTCCCTTGATCAGACCATCCTTTCAGAGATTTTCCATCAGATCCTGCCTGCCATGATTGGCGTGCCATCTAAATCTTTCAAACCGAATGCATGGGTCCTAAATCTGATTCTGAAGTCGTGCTTGCTTCCCAAGTACGGCTCCTCATCTCTCCCGTCCCAGCCCTTTCTGAAGGTCATCTATGTTATCTTTATGGGGAGCTCGATTAATTGGGCTCGCATTATACTCGATAAGATTGATTCTTTCGAGTGTATTCGCAAGTCCTCTAAATCGGCTCATATCCCATTTCCTTGCTTGTTGACCCTCGTGTTTCGTCACTTCCGTGTCACGTTGCCTCGTGACGATGAGCGTCCCCTTGGTACTCCCCTAAACGCGACTGCCGTCAAGAAATCTCTTGCGACTCTTCGTCACGTTCAGAGGACGACACCTTCAGCGTCTGCCTCTACCCCTGCCTCTGCCTCTGGTGCTCCCTCTGCCACCCTGGATGAGGTCGTACGGTTACTTCGTCGTCACGAGTCTCGCTTGGCTCGTACCGAGGAGGTAGTTTACCGTATGGCTCGTCTGATGGGTGTTGAGCTTCCTCCTTCCGTTTCTGAGGATGAGGAGTTAGATGCGTTGGCTGAGGAAGACGTTGAGGAGCTTTGTCGTGCTTCGACTCGTGCCCTCGAGGGCACTTCTGCTGGTACTGCTGCTGTTGGTGCTACCACTTCCGGTGATGCTGTTGCTGCTTCGTCTGCTGGTGCCCCCGAGAGCACACCTGTTGCCGCCACTCCTGTGGTGGATACTCCGACTGGTGCTCCCGAGGCCACTACGGTTGCTGCTCCAGAGGTTGCCACTTCATCCGTCTCTCCTGCTGATCTTCCGGACGTTCCTGCTGATCCAGTCACCTCTTCTGCTCCTGCTGAGTCTGCAGTTGCTTCTGGTCCTCCCGCTGCCTCTTGAGTTTCTCCGAGGCCTCTCCTGATACTCATTGGATGATATATCTAGTTGTGAGAGATGTTGGGTAGGATAGTGTGGGTGGATGTGTATTTTGGGTCATTTTGATGTCTTTTTGATATTTTTGATGATGGTGTATTTTTTGTTGACACTCCGATATCTTGTCTTATGATGATGTATTTTTGTGCCCCGATCAGTCGATCGATATTTTGTATGTCGATGATGTACTCTGCCTCATATTTTATATATATATATATACATCGCAGTTGACATTTCATTCTATTGTGCAATTTATAATTTTTATGTCTCTGATGTTTGATTTCGTCGCTCGCCGATATTAACTTGGTTTAATAGAAATTTCTTCTATGAAAATATAGAATTGTTTTCCATGCACTAAATTAACCAAGATATGTTGATATTGGAGAGTATATTCCATAACTCAATCCGTTAAATTGATTTAAGTTTTGATCATTTCGGTTAACGATTTCTCGACTTTGGTATCATTGACACGCCTTGATTCTATTCGTATTTTTCTCTTTGGTGTCACTTAAACCGTCGTCGTATTCTACGACTCCCGTGCTTTTTTAATTTGAGGCCATTGTTGTTGTCGTTGTTATCCTCCCGCTCTTTTTGCTTATGCCAAAGGGGGAGAGATATAATAATAACGATGTGCCAAATGAAAATTTAAAGCATTCTCCAAGAATCTAACTTGATGTGTTAGATTCAGGGGGAGTTAAGATATATAAATGAATTTTCAAATCCGATACTTCAATAACCTACGTTTGGTATTTCATTAATTCAATAATCGATTCTCATTTAATATACTTCACTCGTCTGCTTGATGCGTATTATTTTTGTTTAAATTGGAATTAACGTGTCATCAATACAGGGGGAGTAAGTAAATTTCATTTGAATTATTATTTTTGATTATTATTTATGTTGGTTTGTCAGCACCAAAAAGGGGGAGAATGTTGGATATTGGACTCCCCAGATTTGGTTTTGGATGATGAACAAACATAAATATATCGTGAACTAACACTTTGTGAGCGCAGTTATGGAGATCGTCGCCAAATTCATATGAATATCAATTACGACGTCTCAAGACTTCTCAAAGCACGTGATCGTATGCCTAAAGCTTCGTTGAAGCTTATGGACCAATTTAGAAGTCATGAAGATTCGATTGAAGCTATTGAAGACGGTATCGTCAAGTTTTATTTATAGTCTTTAGCTTCTTTCGTAGAATGTTAAGCCTTGAGTAGGTCTTACGTTTTAATTCTTCATAACGCTCATATCTTAGCTCTAGGATCTTTGTAGAAGTCCATACAATTCTTCCCGAAGCTTCGCGCTTCGATTCGGGACTTCTTGTGCATGTTAGTTGGTTCAAGAAGAAGAACTGACCGACTAGATGGTGATCTAGTCGGTCAGCCAAGCTTCTTGGACCGACTAGTTCTTCTCAGTTAATTCATAGCTCTTTACTGTTTACAGTTAGTCGGTCTAAGTTGACTCACCGACCGACTAGTTTGTGAACTAGTCGGTCAGTGATGCTTCTGTGACCGACTAGTTGAGCTTTCCCTGTACATGCACATTTGAGCTTGAGCTACTGTTTATCATTAGTCGGTCTGTGCTCATTGATCGACCGACTAGTTGATGAACTAGTCGGTCAACTTTCCTTCTTAGACCGACTAGTTTAGTTTACTGTACATGCCAAATTTTTCACCATACTTACTGTTTAGTGTTAGTCGGTCTATGTTCATTTGGTGACCGACTAGTTGGTGAATTAGTCGGTCAACATTTGTTCTTGGACCGACTAAGTCTAATTCTTCTCAGACTTCAGTTTTATCTGTTAGTCGGTCTCAGTTGAGTAACCGACCGATTAGTTGTAAAACTAGTCGGTCAGCTACTCTTCTTGGACCGACTAGTTCATTAGTCTGTACTTTGATCTTTTCTCAGTTTACCCATTAGTCGGTTCACGTTAATTGACCGACCGACTAGTTGATGAACTAGTCGGTCGGTTGTTGTTCTTTGACCGACTAGTTGGGTTCAGAAAAGAGCCGTTGGAGCTTTAATTGAAACATTTTTCTCTCTCTCTCTCTCCTCTATCCTATATATACTTGATGGGATGCATTCATTGCTGCCAAGGTTGATATTATTGCAAGTTTAGAGATCAAGAGAATTCATTCCAAGTTCATTCAAAGCTCGTTCTTTCCATTCAATAATCTCTCCTCACTCTTACTTCCAAAGAGAGATTCATTGAGTGTAAAGCCTTCCAAGCCAAGTGCTTGATTCTAGGTCACCAACATCCCCAAAGCTCTCCATCGCTGATCTACATCTTGGAGCTAGGGTTTGGTGCCACTTCTTCCCCAAAATCATCCTTGCCCTAATTCGTAAGCAATATTCAAGGCATAGGTATTTTGTTCGGTAAGAAGTTTTCTTATTTCATTTCATATTTGATTTGTAAGTTTCACTCTCGGTTGTGAGAGTGTGGTTGTGATCCCGGGTTGTGGGAGTCACAAATTGTATTTTGTATGATTTGACTTGTGGAGGATTTTCACAAGTATTTCATAGTGGAAATCTTGAGTTAGGGTTTCTAACTTAAGTATCCGGAGGGGATCCAGGTGGTTGGGACGTAGGATCACCGGGAACAAGTCGGGGAGACTTGGGTGGATCCGAACCCAGTAACATCTCTTGTTAGCATTGTTAATTTTGTTGTTGTCATTCAATTTAAGCTTCCGCAAATTGATTTGGTAGTTGTTTGCATTATAATTAGGAATTATACTCCTTGTTATTTTTAAAGTACTATTCACCCCCCCCCAGTACTTGTGCAGTAGCTTGTAGGGCATTACAGGCTATGGTGTGAATATATATGTTACATGTGTGTGACTATACGATGAATGCGTATGTATTAGGGAGTGCATTATAATTATACGTGTGCTGATGTCTGTATTATTATTATGGTATATAGAGTGATTGAACTATGTGAGTATTACCCGACTAAATATTAAGTGTAATTGACTTATGGTATGTATATAGTTATATTGGTAGATGTGTATACATTGGAGTGGTATTAGTATAGGTATAGATACCGTGTTACGTATATAGAATATTCTGATATGTGTTTCGAGTCTCACTCAAGCTTGAGTAGGTATACTCTAAGTATAATGTTATGTATGTCTGTAGTTTACATATAGCAGTGTTTGATGTATGTATAGTGATAGGAGTGTTTGTGCCTGGTTGTGTTACACACATGATTGTGGGTCGCTATACCAGTATATAGTTATAGGTGTTGGTCTTGTGGTATAGTTATTTACTAAGGACTTGCCTGTGTGAACGTATGTGTGCTAGCTAAACTAGGTGTGTAGTTGTGCTAAGTGTATAGTGGTATGATTGGTATATATATGAATGAAATGTTAGCGTGTATGGGTGTGCATCATGCATGGGTAAGTATGTGCTTAGTTATAGTTATTGGTGACTATGGTATAGGTGACGTGTCGTAAATATAGTTATAGGACCGTATGTGATGTGAATATACTGTGAAATATTTGCATGCATTTGAATGACTATATATTGTGAAATTATAGTAGTGATGAATGCTTATTAGATATAGTAAAACTTGACTTAATAATGGTATGGTGTGACCACATGAGTTGATGTGTTTGGTGTTGGATGTATACTAGGAAATATTAGGGAGTCGTATACCCATGTTTGTTTTGTGCATAGGTAGCTATCTATACGTAGAGCAATGATTGTACTTACTAGTATGAGGCTAATCTTATGTGAGTATCTGAACTATTGTTTGCACTAGGATAGTAATAGTTATATAAGGGATGTATGCATATATATATGATTGAAATATGTGAATGAATATATACATGTTAGCAGATTTATTGTTTGACTATCTAGTGCATATATATAAGCATTTGTAATGACTATACCTGGTTGAATTATAGTGTGATGTGATCAGGATAGATACTAGACTAGCTAGAGATATATTTATAGTTAGAAAGTCTGAGGACGGACTTTATTTTAAGGTGGGAAGGATGTAACGGTCGCTTTCCGATCGTACTTTGTTCGTGCACGTGCTTTTGACCGTGCACGTACTTATTTTAGACTTTGGTTGTTTGTGAACACTTTGGTGTGATAGATCGTTGCGATCGTCCCTGAGAGTATTAAATTATGGCACTAATTTGGAACGACATTTCTCGGGTCGTTCTCCCACGATTTGACCTTATTCGAAGAGACGTTGTGATTTTCACTTTTGACGTAAGACGTTTCTATTTTTAGTTTCGTCGATCGACATCGAAATTGAGATCCGTCTTATTAGTTACCTTTCTCTCGTCGTCCCGATCACCCCAATATTTATTTTATAATTTTTGGAGTTTATTTGACCACTTTTACATTTTTTACAAATCTTTAAATAATTTTAACATCTAGGTTTTAAAGAATTTTCGGCCAAATAAAATTTTATTAAGTTTATAATGTTTCAAACGAATTTTGAGCCAAATCCTAGCTCATCTTGGCCGCACCCTAGCCATGTATGGGTTTGAGAAGGGGAGATTTGAATTTTAAATCATTTTTAAATCCTAATCCCATTAGAATTAGCCCTAGACCAAGTCAACCCCTCTACACTATATAAACAACCCCTAGGCAACCCTATTTTCGCAAGAAAATAAACCCTAGTCGTTACAAAACCCAAAAACGCGCTTGCGACGATTCGTCGCAACGTTGCACAGCCGCCCCATGCCCGACCGAGGATTTCCATTGGTTTTCCCCGCACCGACCGAGAGCCTCGCCCGCACCGACCGAGAGCCTCGCCCGCACCGCTGCTCCGCACCGCACCATCGCCCGCCGTTTCATTGCATCGCACCGCTCTGTGTCTGACTGAGGACATCTCTCGGTCTGACCGAGAGATCCTTCCGCATCGCCCGCATCCCGCTCCGCAGCGCACGACCGACAGCCCCCATCGGTCTGACCGGCCCACTTCCCCACTCCGCACCAAGCCCCGCTCCGCACCAACCCCCGCCTCGCTGCAGCCCCTGCCCAAGCGCCCGACCGACAATTTCTTCCGCATCCGCCCCACCGACCGAGGCAACCCCCCGCACCAAGCGCTCCCCGCTCCGATGCAACCCCAAGCGCTGCAACTCCCACTCCCCTAGTGCCTGATCGAGAGACCCCCTCTCACCGGCTAGTGTCTGATCGAGAGGCAATCGTCGCAACCCCGCATCCGTCGCACCGGTTGCCACCGTGGGCCCCCAAGTTCTCCAGAGGTATTGTGGGTCCCCCATTGGCCCCTAGCACTACTGTGGGTCCCACCTAGGTGCTTTCCCTTCAAGGATTTGCTACCTACGACGTTGCGATACGTCGTAGCCCGTCGTCGCACGTGCTAGCTTTGGAATCTGGATTCGTTGCTCCGGTTGCTGCTCTGATCTTTCCAGCGAGGAATCTATTTTGGAATCAGGACTTGGAGCGCGTTCTTTTATTCCAACCCCTGGCGTCGCTACCCGACGCCAGTGTTGCTTTTGCGTCGTGTTGAGGTAACACTTTGCACCCTTAGGACCCCCAACCTATTGCCTGTTAATCAAGACTAAAATTGATGTTTTTACAGTGTTTTAAATGTTTTAAATTCACTAATCAAGATTAATAATATGGGACTTTAGGCCGGTGGACTTGTGCACGTATGATTTTGGTGACTTTGGACTCTTTGGACTGTGTTTCTCTGACGTTTGTACTTGCAGGCAAGTGAAACTTGCCAACTTTTGCTTAGGGCCATGTTTTTAGGCCACTTCCTTGCTTTTAGCATAAAAGAGACTAGACAGTGAAATGATAGCTGTCTAGACGTAATTTTAAGATCTAGCTTGACAACGAAGCTAGATCTGTCACCCTGTCACATCATTCATGCATTCTTATCTGCCACGTTTAAATTCCTTATCTGTACACACTTTTAACTGCCATGCATTGCATCTTACATGTCATCCAAGTTGATTGTTGCATTCGTAGCACACGCTACAATACTTGTGCTTCCTTGTCCCGGCTAGGTGCACCCCTATGCCATCATGAAAAATACTTCCTGGACTCGTGATCCAGAAGCGGGCCACATGTGTTGGTCAAAAGCCAATGTCCAATTTCCTTGTCCAGCTAGGTGCACCCCTATGCCATCATGAAAAACACTTCCTGGCCCGTGATCCAAAATCGAGCATTCTGTGTTCGGGGGTAAGGCCCTAGCTCGATACACGTGGAGGGGTAGGGATAAGCGATCACTTGAGCTAGGAGTTGGCCACGCAGCCACTCTAGCCAAAAGGCGTAATCTCTGTGCACGACGTGCTTACTATACTTGTACGTGTCCTTGTGAATGTTTCTTGTAAAACTTGACATCCATGCCATGTTTCAAATGACATGCTCGTACTTTACTTTACTTTACCTTACTTGTCGCACTCATGTTATAACTGCCATGTCATTGCATCATGCTAGAATTGCTAGGTTGTTCACTTTACTTTCAGTTTCCTTGCACAAGTCTCTTGTAGACTTGCTGACGTGTGCCCCTTGCTCTTTTGGGTGTCACATGTTAGACCCTGAGCCAGAGACCGTTGCTGAGTACGTGGTTATTGACGACGCTGGGCCTGAGTCCTTGTCTGCCCAGGAGGAGTTTTGTGGACACCGGTGACCTTTCCTAGCAACCTTGCTGAGCTTCCTTTTGTTATAGGATTTTTGTTAGTTGTCGGTGCGTGGCACCTTTACTTTGTACGTTGTACCTTTGTTGGCCATGCTAGGGCCTCTTTTTTTAAACTCTTTTCTTTTAGCCTGGTGGCTTTTCTGCGATGTTGAAATTTATTATTATGGATATTCTGAGATTTCTCTTTTGTCTCATTTCATTATTATAATCTTTGTTTCGTTTCGCGTTGCAAGGACATGTAGTTTAAAGTTGATTGACGCTTATCGGACTTGCAGCTTTGTAGCTTCAAGTCTGAGCGGACATTCTCACGTTTCGCCTCCAAATATTTGGGAAGCGGGGCGTGACAATTGTTTAGCACGTTGTGCTAGGGGAGTAAATTTTTCTCGTAGCCTAGTTTTTATTCGATGCGCACCATGTTCTAAATCTGGAGAAATTTTTCATTTGTCATATAATCTTAACCACGTGGCATAAAATTTAATTGCCTACATTCAAATTTTTACATTCAATTTGATGCATATCCATTCTGATGAAATAAACCGTTCAAATATATTCATGTATCAACTGATACAGATCCATACTGATACAAAATTTAACTTATACTAATACAAACACCACATTCATGCTATACCATTCAAACTGATACATTTTCCTTCTATATTTATACTTTCAAATTGCTGCATATACCACATGCATACTGACACAAATTCATCTTGTTTTTGCTATGATCGTCGTTTCCACTTAGGCGATGTACCAGACGGGTGATGAGCTTAGCAGATCCATTGCGTTTATTACCGTCATTGCAGATTAGTTGCCATGATCTGCGGAATATAATTGTCATCGTAGACTATGGCTACCTTTCGTCTCCCAAGCTTGCTCCTTTCCATTGTCTGCGAGAAGAATGGCCCCCTAGGCATGGGGCTCTGGGCGGCCGCCCTGTGTGCCCTATGTCAGGAACCGGGCATGGCGACCTTCTCTGAAGCTGCTTATGAAATTGGAGGAGTGCAAGCTGATGCTGTAGTCTCCCAAATATGTTCCCCTCCATGGTCTACGAAGAGAAGAATGGCCCCTAGCCTTTGGGCCCTGGATGGCTGCCCTGAATCCCCTAGGTTGGCCGGGCATGGCTACCGTCCCTCTGAGGCACAAACACTCTGTCATGTACTTTTCGATGTCTTGGCTCGTAGCTTGGGGAAATCTGTATGAGGAAATGGATAGGTATGATCTGCTTCATCCACAGTCAGACTTAGCCAATTTGGTTGCCAGCCAAGAGATCGAAAAGTACATGAGGGAGTGTTTGTGCCTCAGAGGGATGGTAGCCATGCCTGGCCAACCTAGGGGACCCAGCGTAGCCATCCAGGGCCCAAAGATCCGGGGGCCATATTCTCTTCGCAGACCACGGAGAGGAGCATATTTAGGAGACGACAGCATCAGCTTGCACTCCTCTGATTTCATACGCATCTTCAGACATGGAAGCCAAACCCGACCCCCTCCTAGGGCACCCAGGGCATTCACGGTCCATTTATAGCAAAATTGACCATTCAAATTGATGAGTATAAGTCCGTTATCCTACAGTAATGCCAGGGATCTCGGGAATGAACATCTTATTTACTCAACACGCAAAACGCGTAATCTCAACGAGAAAAATGCGTAATCTCAAGTATTTTAGCCCGTGGTGAAAAAGAGGTAAATTACGCCAGGCAAAATAAGGAAACTGAACCGTTTTGCGCCTTGAGCAAAATTGATGCTATTAAAAAACTACTCTCCGTCAAAAACTCATAAAATTCTTTAATTTCCAGCGTAAAACAAACAAGATTGGAAAACTGCTCATCGCGTTAAAAATATGGTTAGAGATGCATATTATTACTCAGCAAATTTCACCGTTACCCAACTATCAAATTTTTTTCGGTGTGCACGTGGAGTAATTGCATCCACAATAAGTCCGTGTGTGTACAGTGGTGTTCGCATATGTGAGCCCGTATGTGTATAGTGGAGTCCGCGCGATTCTATAGAATATAGCCAGTAAAACAAAACATATCAGAATTTACTCAGCGCGCACAAAGGAAAAGATTGGAAAATTAGTCACCGTGCAAAC
Organism: Scilla litardierei; assembly: GCA_030789695.1. NCBI lineage: Eukaryota > Viridiplantae > Streptophyta > Magnoliopsida > Asparagales > Asparagaceae > Scilla > Scilla litardierei. Next base: position 121,014,534 of record CM061135.1, on the reverse strand, counting down.
CCATCCAATTGATTTGTCACTTTGTGTGCATTAAGAAATATGAGATTACCCTCAAAAATTACTCACCGCGCAACATCTGTATATTCTGTATATTCACGAGCACAACATCTGTACACTCACTGGTTCTTTCCGTAGACTCATAGTAACTCAATTGTAGTCTCATCCTCATCCATCGGCAGTCCAATTCGTCTATAAATGGCTTCCATACCCACAAGACCTCATCAACCACTACACTTCTTGATGATAGTAGTCTATCTGATTTTATCTGATTCTACGTGTACAATATTTTTTCTTCAACATGCTATTTTTTTGTTGTTCATGAATGCTTCAGCTACAACACACAAAGATGGCCAATATACTAGAGGCAAGTGACGTGATGCTGAAATTGAATACATCACTTATATATGGACTCGAAGATGTTCTTTGCTTCTTCATATTTAATTTTCTACTTCATTACAACGCCAGTAGTTTCAGTTTTCGACCTGAAGCGCTCAACTGGCATCTTCTCTCTAACTATGCATACACTGTCTCTCTAACTATGCACTTAGTGGTGCTATTTTATTTGGACATATTATTTTAGTTATATGTTTGTTTGTCAGTTTAACAGTACAAATTCTAACCATTACTTCGTTCTGCTTGATGTATATATATACCATGGTAATGGAAGAGCAATTGAAAGTTACCCTACAATTTCAATATGGACCATATCCTTCATGATGTAGATGCATGTAAAGAGAATGGGAAGGCAGTAGAAAATGACTCCAATGAAATCATGCTAACTACGCAACGAACACATGCACCTTCAAATATTTCCAGGAGATCTCAGTGGACCTTCTAGGAGAAAGGAGCATTTGCATGATTTCAGGCGTCTGAATGTAATGATCTTCGAGATTTTCCACACTATCATACAAAGTATACATGCAACCGAGGGATGACTGCTTGTCGGCGAGGTGAACGCTGGTGCCGATGGGAATTGTGAGGAAACCGAAAAGGATGTCGACAAAAATCCTTGGCAGATTATGCAAACGCCAACGGTTCTTTTCCCTGTCAACCAGAAGCTTCAGGGATACCAACTTCTTGTCATCATTAGACGCTGCCTCATCATCATTGGATACCCTGTCGGTATCTTCTAAGTCTTTTGCCTCCCTGCTTTGGTTAAAGCTATGTATCATCATATAGCTCGGGGCCTGTTTTTTTGGTGATAACCCTGATCGGAGGAAGACCAGAGTGAGGAAGACATTTCCAACAATCAACTTCCCACTTTTGATGTCCCGTTTGATGTTGTTGCATAGAGGCAGACAAGACGTCTAAGATATAAATCCCGTGGCTTAGTTTCATGGATTTCTTGTTGTAAACATCATCGATCATCATTGTTAGCCTTTCCCTCTAAATTTGGTTATTCACCATTTTCATAATATATAATTAGTTGTGAGCTGAGCCAAACTGCATACAATTAGCCATAATAACTCATCGCACACAACAGGCAAAAGCCCGGACCGTTGTGCGTGGTGAGTAAAACTATATTCCTTTCCTCAAAATTAATCACCCTACCCTAGTTAAATTACTCCCCGAGCACCATGTCAGGTAAAATTACTCTTGATGTGAACGAATGTGCACATATGCTAAACCATTGTGCGCTTAAAATGGTTAAATTCATGTAAAATTATAATCATTGTGCACGCTGAGTAAAATTATAACGGTTAAAAAATTAGGCCTGATATGACCTGATTTTACCCCTTGATAAAGTCTGCTCACAGCACACAGACAGAAACTTCACATATTGCTCAAGGCGGAATTTTAAACGGCAACGTTTTCAAAGATTGCTCAAGGCACACAGCCCGAATTTCCAAAGATTTGATTTTTCTATATTGGCTCGAAAGATTCATCACAGTGTCAACTGCAGCGATCAAACAAATTGGGGAAGCGAGAGCAATCGACTTAGGTGTTTTAACCTAAATTCTCGAAATCGACATTTGGTAAGTATATACTTTTAAGTACACTGTAGTTGAAATTCTTATTCAAATAGGTAGAAAATGATGTAGAAATTTGGTGATTTTACATGCATGGCGATACAGTTGAGATTGATGGAGAAGGTACAAAAATCCAAGATACTATTGATTTATCTTTTCTGCAATAATGCAGTAAATCTTTGATTTCAAGTCCAATTAGTTGTATGAATTGTTTGATACATGATAATATGGATTTTACAAACGAATTTACTACCGTGCAAATTTTTAAGAGTAGAGACGAGCTGTTTGAGTGGATGAAGAACGTCGGCCGAACATATGGGCATGTGATTGTTACCAAGTCGACGAGTTTGAGTAAAACGTCCAATAGGATTACTGTTGTTTACTTTGCATGTGAAAGAAGAGGGGTTTATAGGGGACATCGAAAGGAAAAAAAGACCTACATGCCAGTTAAAACCAAGAAGTGTCAATGTCCGTTCTCATTGCATGGTAATATGGTGGGCGTCGGTATTGGCGTTGAGGAGTGGAAGTTAACCGTCGTTTTTGGCAAGCACAACCATCAATCTGCAAATTATGTCGAGGGCCATTCCGATGAAGAGAAGTTGCAGGGAATGGAGATGGAATCATTGAGAGACTTGGCAAATAGCACGCTGAGTCCGGTTGAAATTTTGAAAGTCCTGAAGGAAAATCCAACCTTCAATGCAACCTCCATTAAATCAATTTAGAATGCACGTCACCGATTAAAAAAGGATAAGAATGTTGATATTGTAAAAAGTTAAAGGAGTTAGCATTGCCGTATAAAATTATGGGTGATGAGCATGTGAAGGAAGTGTAGAATGTGGATGATGAGTAGAAGGTGGAGGAGGAGAAGGTGGATGAGGCGGAGCAGGAGAATGCAATGTCTGCGGATTTACTGGAGCTGGAGCATACTTGGGAGATGGTTGGGGAGGAGGACAAGGTGGTTTGTAATGAGGATGACCAGAATGCTGATGAATATGAGGAGGATAATGCATTGGAGGAGAATGTGGAGCCGAAGGATCATGAGGTGAATGAGAATGAGGAGGCTGAGAATGCAGTGGCTGCTGAGTTGAATGTAGAGGATTTTGTTATTGGGGAGTTTGGTGGAGACGGTGGAGACGGTTGCTCTTACTGTGGAGTGCAAAATGCTGAGGAGGAGGATGAGGATAATGCAGCGGCTGAAAATGTGGAGCCAAAGGTGCAAGAGGTGAATATGGAGGATGAGGAGGCTAAGAAGGTAGTGGTTGTGGCTGCTGAGTTGACTATAGATGATTTTGTTATTGGGGAGTTGGTGGAGACGGTGGAGATGGTTGCTCTTAATGTGGAGGAGCAGAATGCTGAGGAGGAGGAGAAGGATAATGCAGCTGATGAGACTGTGGATCCGAATGTGTATAAGGGGAAGGTGAATGAGGAGGAGGATGAGAAAGCAGTGGCTGCTGAGTTGAATTCTGAGGAGCATACTGGGAATTTGTTGGAGACGGTGGAGACGGTGGAATGTAATGTGGATGAGCAGACTGCTTAGATGGAAGAGGCAGAGACTGCAGCTGAGGTGAATGTGGAGCCGAAGGTGGATGAGGTGAATGTGGAGGATGAGAAGATAGTAGATGCTGTGTTGATGGAAGCGAAGCTTACGTGGGAGTAAGGGGCGACGGTGGAGACGGTGAATCATAATATGGATGCTCAGACTGCTGAGAGGGAGGAGAAGGCAGTGGCTATATATTTTGATGAGCACAAGGGGCATAAGATGGATGCCATGCTTAAGCAAATTGCTCCACAGGTAGATGCGATTTTTGAGCAGCTTTCAGCTGAGACGGAGAAGCCTACAGTGAGGATGAAGCCTGTTAAGGCTTCACGAGAGCATTTGATTGCTGAGCAGATGGCAGAGGTGACGGAGAAGCCTAAATTGAAGAGGAAGCCTGTGAAGGAAAGTAGTAGGCGTGTGAAACGTCAAATAAAGAAGTCGAAACCTTCAATTCCCTGTAACGACCAGTTTTTATCGTTACGTTATATCCGTATTTCTCTCGTGTATTATTTTTCCTGTATCCGTATTTGGACGTATCTGACCCGTACCCATACTAGCTGCTAGCATTTTACGTATTAGCTTTTATTATTTTTAACATGATTTTTATTATTAACTTTTAGCAAATTCCTTTAATGCCTTTTCATATTTATAATTTTTCAAATTTCAAATTCAGCTTTCAAATCTTTTTAAACATTTAAAATTCAAATGGAAAACCTTCCTAATAAAACCTAAATAACTAAGATTGATTAACCCTTATTTCCCCCTATTTAAACCTATTAATTCTTCTGTTCAAAAGCTTTCCTATTATAACCCTTTTATGATCATTATTTTTAAATGCCTCCTCTTAAAATCTGTTTTTAATTTTCATTTTAAAATTCAAATTTGAATTTAAACTTTTTTTAAAAACATTTGAAAAACTTTCCTTATTAGATGCTATTAAAACCTATTGATTAACTTTTATTTCTCTTAATAAAACCTACTGATTTCTTTTATTCTCTTATTAAAACCTATTCATAGAATTTCAAAATATTTCCTAATATAAATCCTTTCTTAATTTAACCTAGCACACGTTTTCTGACACCTAGGCCGAACCCAGCTACAACCCCACACCAATCACCCACACACACAAAGGAGAAAACAATAGAAAACCTAAGCCTAAATTCAAATGCTGCCCACCCTAGCCTAAGGCCTCCTCATGTGCTGCTCTCATCAAACAAACCCCACCCTATTTCTTATAAAAACCCCCTTAGGCTAAAACAAAGCACATCACCCTACATCTCTTTATAAATAAACCCTAGTACTATCAACTGCTACCCCTACTTCCTTTTAAACCCTAGGTTTATTTTGTTTCCTCTTCCACGCAATACACTGCCGCCCACCTTTCTCTTTTCCCACCGCCGCTTGCACCATCATCTCTGTTCACCCTAAGCTCGCTCTGCCCAGCTCCTCCCCGTGAAGCCACTCTCTTCCCCTCGACAGACACCGCACGGCCGTGCCTCTAACGCCGCAGCAGCCTCCCCTCACCTGAAACGTTGCCGCCCAGCACTTCGACGTCAACCCAGGCCATCCCGTGACCCCGCCTCCTCGCCTGAACCGCCTGCTCCGACTCCTCCCTGAACGTCGACATCGCTCATTAGAAGCCGCCGCCCTCCTCTATGTTTCCGTCACCCCAGGCCTGCACGCCATCGTGAGTTCCGCCCACACCCGACGCCGTCGACGAGCAGTAGCTCCCCCGTCGACCTTTCACCGCGAGCGCCGCAGCATCTCGCCCAGCACACGTCGACAGCCCCGCACGCAAGTCGTGAGCCCCGTCCCCGCAACCAAGCGTCGCCACCGCTCGTCGCCACCATAGCTCTGTCAGACGCTTCGTCGACCAGCGCCCCCAGGACACCGCTGCACTGTCGCCACAAGACGCCACCGCCGCCTCCTTCGACAACCTCCGCATCCAACCCGCACACCGTTCTCTCCAGTCGCCACCGCGCTCGCATGCACACGCTAGTGCGACGCTTGATATGTCGAGTGGTAAGTTACATACATGAGCAGTGAATGATATTATTACCTATATGTATATTTTAGTAATGTATGGTGGCATTGCATGAACGCAATATGATTGGTTAGTGGTTAGTTTATAATAATGAGTTACATTTGGTAAGTATACTTATTATTAAGCACAGTTAGTACACATGATTTATAAAAACAATAAGCAGTAACTTAAATAGTTAAATATGAATTATAATGTTAGTATGTTAGTATTCACAGTAGTGTAAATATGTGAGTATGCCTGTACACCTGATAGTTGCACTAAGTTATTAGTTGGGCTTGAAAATTTAAATCTGTTAATGCAGATAAATCCGAGCCTATCTTACGACCGTTTGGGCACCCGAGACTCACGTCATTTCAGGCAAGTATTTACCACCTGTAAGAATATTGTTTTCTCAAAGGCGCAAGTATTTTTATCGCATGCCATTTTAAAGTACAACACAATCACTTTTCAAAAGTAAGTTGCCTAATAACTCTTGGAATGACATAATAATCCTAATGATGTATGGTTTGTTTTTACTTTCAAAGTGATGTTTTCATTTTAACAATGTATGGAAAATGTTTTTTCGCTTGATGTGCCACTACTTGTGGAATGAATGTCTCTAATGAAATGTGATATTGGGCCCTTGGGAAAAATTACGGACTATTGGGCCTTCGGGCAATTACAGATTATTGGGCCTTCGGGCAATTACGGACTATTGGGCCTTCGGGCATTACGGATATTGGGCCCGCGGGGCATTTACGGAATGTTTGCCATACGGCATAACATTGAACTACGGATTGACTTATGGACACTTTGGGTGGGGTAGTCCAATGTAGTAGAGGCCGGAAAGCTGGATTACACTCTATTGGTGAACTTAACCGACACCTGGCCGGGTCGATGAGTATAGAGCCACGGGTAGCTCCCATTGGCTTGGGTGTAATGCTAGTCACCTCCCCCTCAGACACTGGGCTTGTCACTAGTTAAGAGATTGATTGTTGCACTCTTTTTACCTCTGCTAATGCTATGGTGTAACCTGCTAAACTTATTGTCACGATCAATGCTGTACACAATACACTCGTCACGATCATTACTATACACACTACACTCACCATGACTATTGTTGCACACACTACACTTGTCATGACCATTGCTGTACACACCACACTTGCCATGCTGGTTACTTTACACACTACACCTTGTTGTGTTCGTTACTTTACGCACCACACTTTGTCTGCTCACTACTTTACACACTACACGATGTCATGCTCGCATGTTTTTCCGTGCTGCCATGTTTCATCTTATCGGAACCATATTGCATCACTCTTACCTTAAGCTTTGTAAACTATATTATCTTGTCGAGGGTCCTTTTATTACTAACGTTTTAAATCTTGCCGAGCGATCCTCGCTGACGTATATTTCCTTGTCTGTGAAATATACGTTAGGTTTTGAGCAGAGTTCACCGAAGGGTTCATTTGGAGACTGAACAGGAGGACCAAGAGAACCAGGAGCACGAGACCCACTGCTGAGGACGGCACTCTTTCGCAGTGCTGCATTAAAAATTTACTATTTGTTATTGTATTTCGTTCAGGTGTATATTTAAATTCTTTGTAACTGTTTGTAATGGCCATGCTAGGCCTTAATTCTTTGTGTACATGTAATCTGGGAGTTAAAGTTTAATGATGGCATCCTTTTGTTGTTCCGATTGTTTGCAAGCAAGAACCTGCCAAGTAGTCATACACCGATGCTTATTGGGTTGGGGCTTCACCGCTCCAGCCCAAGCGGGCCTGCTTGCATCCTCGCTCGGGGCGTGACATTCCCTATGATGATTATGATGATGAATTGCCTGCCGAATGCAGAATACCATTTTGGTTGGATTTTCTTGACTGTCTACGACCTCTTATAGTGGGCGTCGTAGATGTGAAAGCAGATGGAAACTGTGAGTATAGAGCTGTGGCAGCTCAATTAGAACTGGGTGAGGATGCCTGGAGGCGGGTCAGAATTGATTTGCGAGGAGAGATGACGAACCACAACATCTTCTACCGATGAGTAATGGGTGTCGATCTATATACTGAGAATTTAGAGGCAGTGGACAATATGAATGACTGTCCAGGACCAAAATGGTGGATGTGCCAGCCAGACATGGGACATGTCATTGCCTCATGCTACAACTGTGTAGTTATACACTTGGACCTCTTCAGTGTTTTGTCATTTTTTCCTTTAAGATCTCCTTCAGTACCCATATCCTCGAGACGGCACATAACGTTGGGTTTTGTGCAAAATAATCGCTTTGTTTTTTGTTAAACTTTACCCAGGTGGTCTTGTCCCTCCAACTTCAGCTATTTGGCAAAGAAGCCATTACGCTGTGGTAACAGGATGGTCGGCTGGGTATGAGGTTAGGATGCAGAAATTCAAAGATACGTTAGTAGGTCAGGATATTGCTACCGTTGATGACATTGTTTTATTGTAAGATATAACGTTATATCAATGTAATATGATTTTTTGTATCATATTAACTACTTGGTAGCATGAAATTTTATCATGGCTGTCGAAATGTGCGCATGTATCATCTGTATTGCTTGATGTTATTTATCAAACAAATTACTCAGAGTGAAAAATGAATTTAATATTGCCCGATTTGCGCGTTAACTAAATATGTCTTTTCTTACAAAATTACTCAATGCACACATCGGGCATATATTTGAACCGTTGTGCGCTTTGAGCAATATGTCTATACTGATAGAACAGTTTGCATAAGAGTAATATGGAATATGTCTATGCTGATAGAACCGTTGTGAACTTTGAGCAATATGGCCGTTATGCGGGGTGATTACATTTTTAATGTTTAACAAAATTCTTGATAGCGCACAACGGGGATAAATTTGGACTCGTAGTCTACATAATTATGCATGTTAACAAAACAGACTATTTAATGCCATCTTATGCATGTTTGAATTATTCGACATATTGAAGGATTTAGAAGATGTATACTTACGCCAATGACATGATCCTCCATCTTGTTCTGTAGGGTTGTTGTTTGAGATTGAGCGCTTATCATCTTCGCAAAGCCACATTTACGCACACAATGTTCACAGTCAGGTTTTGCCAAGTTGGCTGTCAGGAAATAGATATAAAAGTAAAGGAGGGTGTGTTTGTGGCTATAGTGAAAAGATGAAGGGTTTGATGGAGGAGATGGAGAGTAAAGAAAGAGCCCTCTACGAGGGTCGAGGTAGGGAAGGGGGAATGCTCACAGCTGGATGAATTCTATCATCCATTTTTATGTCAAGCATGCACGAACATAAGAAGACCTATATAGTTTTCATACGAAGTTTGTGTGTGCAAATATAGAAGACCAATATCGTCCATTTCTATCTCAAGCATGCATGAATAGGAGAAGGGGGATGGTTGGAGATTCCTATCCTTTAAAATGAACCAGTCAAAATATAATCTTTAAAGCATATTCCATTTTGAAGGGGCTTCTTGAAGGGGAGGGTGGGAGATGTTCTAAGATGAAGATGAGAAGAAAGTAGAGTAAGCTGTGGGAAGATGCGGGCTCATTGTCAGCCATTTATAGCAGAATTGGAACAATCAAATTGAAGAGTGTAATAAGACCGTGATCCTACAGTAATGCAAGGGTTCTCGGGAATCAACATTTGTTTGATTAACGTGCACAACACGTAGTCCCAATGCGAAAAACGTGTAATCCCAAGTATAGCCTGTGGTGGAAAATAGGTTAATTACTCACCGTGCAAAACAAGGAAACTGAACAATTTTTCGCATTGATCAACATTGATGCTAATAGAAAAATTACTCCTAGCAATAATTCTCACCACTAAGCTTTTTAAATACCGCGCACAACGCGCTATTATTTAGCTATGTTGTGCACGATGAGTAACTATTTCCCGTAGCAAAGTTATTACCCGATGCGCACAACGTTCGAATTTGGGAGAAATTTTACATGCCATTGTGCGTGGGGAGTAATGTAATCAACTAGAACCGTTTTAACCCAACGCGCACAACAAGGCATAATTTTACCCGTCATGCGTACTGATGAATATTACTTCAAACTAAGTCTTTTAACCCCCGCATAAAACACGCACAACGGGGCATAATTTTATCCGTCGTGCGCGCAAATAAATAGTACTTCAAACTAGTTCTTTAACCCCGCGCACAACGGGTTGTGCGGTGTGATGACTAATTCAACCCCCTAAACTTTTTTATTACCGCGCACGACGCATTATACTGTAGCGCGTTGTGCGTGGTGATTAAATTTTTCCCGTAGCAAAGTTTTACCCAACGCGCACAACGTTCCAAATCGGGAGAAATTTTACATGCCGTTGTGCACGTGGAGTAATTTAATCCACTGGAACCATTTTTCTCAGACGCCCAAAACAAGGCATAATTTTACCCGTCGTGTGCACGGATGAATATTACTTCAAACTAAGTCTTTTAACCCCCGCACATAATGCGCACAACGGGGCATAATTTTACCCGTCATGCACGCGGATGAATATTACTTCAAACTAGGTCTTTTAACCCCCCACGTACAACGAGTTGTGCACAGTGAGTATTCACACCTCTAAACTTTATTATTACATTGCACGACACGTTAGACTATAGCGCATTTTGCGCGACGATTAAATTTTACCAGTAGCAAAGTTTTTACACGACGTGCACAACGTTGCAAATCGTGAGAAAGTTTACATGCCATTGTGCGCAGGGAGTAATTTAATCAACCGGAACCATTTTTACTGGACGTCCACAACAAGGCATAATTTTACCAGTCATGCGCACGGATGAATATTACTTCAAACTAAGTCGTTTAACCCCGCGCACAACACGCACAATGGGTCATAATTTTACCTGTCGTGCGCACGATAATACTTCAAACTAGATCTTTTAACCCCTGCGCACAATGGGTTGTGAGCAGTGAGTAATAATTCACCCCTCTAAATTTTTTTTCCACGCACGACGCGTTAGACGGTAGCGCGTTGTGCACGGCGATTAAATTTTTCCCATAGAAAAGTTCTTACCCGACGTGCAAAACGTTCCAAATCTTGAGAAATTTTACGTGTCATTGTATGCGGGGAGTAATTTAATCCACCGGAACCATTTTTATCGGACGCCCACAAGGCATAATTTTACTCATCCTGCGCGTGGATGAATATTACTTCAAAATAAGTCTTTTAACACCCGCGCACAACGCGCACAACGCGCACAACTGTGCATCTTCAACCACCCCCTTCTCCAGTTCGTGCATGCTTGAGATATAAATGGACGATATTGGTCTTCTATATTTGCACACACAAACTCCGTATGTAAACTATATAGGTCTTCTTCTCTTCGTGCATACTTGAGATAGAAATGGATGATAGAATTCATCCAGCTGTGAGCATTTTGCCTTCCACTCCTCGACCCTCGTAGAGGGCTCTTTCTTTACTCTCCATCTTATTCATCAAACCCTTCATCTTTTTACTATAGCCACAAACACTCCATCCTTTACTTTTAGATCTATTTCCTGGTAGCCAACTTGGCGAAACCTGACTGTGAACGTTGTGCGCGTAACTGTCTCTTTGCAAAGATGATAAGCACTCAATCTCAAACAACAACCCTACAGAACCAGCTAGAGGATCATGTCATTGGCTTAAGTATACATCTTCTAAATCTTTCAATGTGTCGAATAATTCAAACATGCATAAGATGGCATTAAACAGTCTATTTGTTAACATGCATAATTATGTAGACTACCAATCCAAATATATCCCTATTGTGCGCTATCAGGAATTTTGTTAAACAATAAAAATGTAATCACCCTATACAATGGCCATATTGCTCAAAGTGCACAACGTTTCTATTAGCATAGCCATATTCCACATTACTCTTATGCGAACTGTTCTATCAGCAGAGACATATTGCTCAAAGCGCACAACAGTTCAAATATATGCCCGATGTGCGCATTGAGCAATTTTGTAAGAAAAGACATATTTAGTCAACGCGTAAATCGGGCGATATTAAATTCATTTTGCGCTCTGAGTAATTTTTTTTGATAAACAACATCAAGCATTACAGATGATACATGTGCACATTTCGGCAGCCATGATAAAATTTTCATGCTACCAAGTGGTCAATATGATACAAAAAATCATATTACACTGATACACCGTTATATCTTACAATAAAACAATGTCATCAAAGGTAGCAATATCCTAACCTACTAACATATCTTTGAATTTCTGCATCCTAACCTCATACCCATCCGGCCATCCTACTGCCACAACGTAATGGCTTCTTTGCCAAATAACTGAAGTCGAAGGGGCAGGACCACCTGGGTAAAGTTTAACAAAAACAAAGTGATTATTTTTCACAAAACCCAACGTTATGTGCCATCTCGAGGATAGGGGTACTGGAGGAGATCTTAAAGGAAAAAATGACAAACACTGAAGAGGTCCAAGTGTATGAACTACACAGTTGTAGCATGAGGCAATGACATGTCCCATGTCTGGTAGGCACATCCACCATTTTCGTCTTGGACAGTCATACATATTGTCCACTATCTCTAAATTCTCAATATATACATCGGCACCCATAACTCGCCGGTACAAGACGCTGTGGTTCGTCATCTCTTCTCGCAAATCAATTCTGACCCGCCTCCATGCGTTCTCACCCAATCCTAATTGAGCTGCCATGGCTCTATACCCACAGTTTCCATCTGCTTTCATATCTACGACGTCCACTATAAGGGGTCGTAGACAGTCAGGAAAATCCAACCAAAATGGTATTCTGAATTTGGCAGGCAATTCATCATCATAATCATCATGGAGAATTGAAGGTTTCGGCTTCTTTATTTGACGTTTCACATGCCTACTACTTTCCTTCACAGACTTCATCTTCAATTTAGGCATCTCTGTCACCTCCACCGTCTACTCAACAATCGAATGCACCAGTGGAGCCTTAACGGGCTTCATCATCACCATAGGCTTCTCCGTCTCATCTGAAAGCTGCTCAGAAATCACATCTACCAGTGGAGCAATTTGCTTAAGCATGTCATCCATCTTATGCCCCTCGTGCTTATCAAAATACGTAGCCACTGCCTTCTCCTCCCTCTCAGCAGTCTGAGCATCCACATCATGGTTCACCTTCTCCACCATTGCCCCCAACTCCCATGTAAGCTCCGCTTCCATCAACACAGCATCCACTATCTTCTCATCCTCTACATTCACCACATCCACCTTCGGATCCACATTCACCTCAGCTGCAATCTTCGTCTCATCCATCTCAGCAATCTGCTCATCCACATTACGTTCCACCATCTCCACCGTCTCCACCGTCTCCCCCAAATTTCTAGTATGCTCCTCAGCATTCAACTCAATAGCCACTGTCTTCTCATCCTCCTCCTCATTCACCTTCCCCTCAAACACATTCAGATCCATAGTCTCATCAGCTACATTATCCTCCTCCTCCTCAGCATTCTGCTCCTCCACATTAAGAGCAACTATCTCCACCGTCTCCACCAAATTCCCAATAACAAAATCATCTACAGTCAACTCAGCAGCCACAACCACTGCCTTCTCAGCCTTCTCCTCCTCCACATTCACCTCATGCACCTTCAGCTCCACATTCTCAGCCGCTGCATTATCCTCATCCTCCTCCTCAGCATTCTACACCTCCACAGTAAGAGCAACTGTCTCCACCGTCTCCACCAACTCCCCAATAACAAAATTCTCTACATTTAACTCAGCAGCCACTGCATTCTCAGCCTCCTCCTCCTCATTCACCTTATGATCCTTCGGCTCCTCATTCTCCTCTGCTGCATTATCCTCCTCCTCATCAGCATTCTGTTCATCCTCATTATGAACCACGTTATCCTCCTCCCACACCAACTCTCCAGTATGCTCCAGCTCCAGCAAATCCGCAGACACTGCATTCTCCTGCTCTGCCTCATCCACGTTCTCCTCCTCTACCTTCTGCTCATCATCCACATTCTTCACTTCCTTCACATGCTTATAACCCACAATTTTATACGGCAATGCTAACTCCTTCAACTTTTTTTTCAATATTAACATTCTTGTCCCTTTTTAATCGGTGATGTGCATTATAAATTGATTTGATGGAGATTGCATTGAAGGTTGGATTTTCCTTCAGGACTTTCAAAAATTCAGCCGGACTCAGCGTGCTATTTGCCAAATCTCTCAACGATTCCATCTCTATTCCTTGCAACTTCCCTTCATCGGAATGGCCCTCGACATAATTTGTAGATTGATGGTTATGCTTGCCAAAAACGACGGTTAACGTCCACTCCTCAATGCCAACGCCGACACCCACCATATTACCACGCATTGAGAATGGACATTGACACTTCTTGGTTTTAATTGGCATGTCGGTCTTTTTTCCTTTCGGTGTCCCCATATAAACCCCGCTTCTTTCACATGCAAAGTAAACAGCAGGAATCCTATTGGACGTTTTACTCAAACTTGTCTACTTGGTGAAAATCACATGCCCATGTGTTCGGCCGATGTTCTTTCTCCACTCAAACAGCTCGTCTCTACTCTTAAAAATTTGCGTAGTAGTAAATTCGTTTGTAAAATCCATATTATCCTGTATCAAACAATTCATACAACTAATTGGACTTAGAATCAAAGATTTACTGCATTATTGCAAAAAAGATAAAACAATAGTACCTTGGATTTTTGTAACTTCTCCATCAATCTCAACCGTATCTCTATGCATGTAAAATCACCAAACTTCTACATCATTTTCTACCCATTTGAATAAGAATTTCAACTATATTGTACTTAAAAGTATGTACTTACCTAATCTCGATTTCAAGAAATTCAGGTTAAAACCCCTAAATCGATAGCTCTCTCTCCCCCAATTTGTTTGATCGCTGTAGTTGACACTGTGATGTATCTTTCGAGTCAATAAAGAAAAATCAAATCTTTGGAAATTCGGACTGTGCGCCTTGAGCAATCTTTGAAAACCTTGCTGTTTAATATTCCGCCTTGAGCAATATGTGAAGTGTCTGTCTGTGCGCTGTAAGCAGACTTTATCAAGGGGTAAATCGGGTCCTATCGGGCCCAATTTTTTACCCATTATAATTTTACTTAGCGTGCACAACGATTATAATTTTACATGAATTTAACCGTTTTACGCGCACAATGGTTTTGCACATGCGCACATCGGTTCACATCAAGAGTAATTTTGCCTGCCGTGGTGCACGTGGAGTAATTTAACTAGGGCAGTGTGATTAATTTTGAGGAAAGGAATACAGTTTTGCTCATCGAACACGACGGTCAGGGCTTTTTCTTGTTATGTGCGATGAGTTATTGTGGCTAATTGTATACAGTTTGGCTCAGCTCGCAACTAACTATATATTATGAAAATGGTGAATAACCAAATTTAGAGAGAAAGACTAACAATGATGATCGATGATGTTTACAACAAGAAATCCATGAAACTAAGCCAATGGATTTATATCTTAGATGTCTTGTCTGCCTCTCTGCAACAGGGGGCAAAAGACTTAGAAGATACCGGTAGGGTATCCGATGATGATGAGGCGGCGTCTGATGATGACAAGAAGTTGGTATCCCTGAAGCTTCTGGTTGACAGGGAAAAGAACCGTGTGGCTTTTGCCGAATTCACCAAGGGCTTTGTCGACATCCTTTTCGGTTTCCTCACTATGCCCATCGGCACTAGCGTTCACCTCGCCGGTAAGCAGTCATTCCTTGGTTGCATGTATACTATGTATGATAGTGTGGCAAATCTCGAAGATCATTACATTCAGTCGCATGAAATCATGCAAATGCTCCTTTATCCTAGAAGGTCTGCTGAGATCTCCTGGGAAGATTTGAAGGTGCATGTGTTCGTTGCGTAGTTAGCATGATTTCATTGGAGTCATTTTCTACTGCCTTTCCCATTCTCTTTACATGCATCTACATCATTAATGATATAGTCCACATTGAAATTATAGGAGTAACTTTCAATTGCTCTTCCATTACCATGGTATATATCTACATCAAGCAGAACAAACTAATGGTTAGAATTTGTACTGTTAAACTGAGAAACAAACATATAACTAAAATAATATGTCTAGATAAAATAACACCGCTAAGTGCACAGTTAGAGAGACGGTGTATGCACAGTTAGAGAGAAGATGCCAGTTGAGCGCTTCAGAATGGAAACTGAAACTACTGGCCTTGTAATGAAGTAGAAACGAAAATATGAAGAAGCAAAGAACATCTTCGAGTCCATATATAAGTGATGTATTCAATTTCAGCATCACGTCACTTGCCTCCAGTATATTGCCTATCTTTGGGTGTTCTAGCCGAAGCATTCATGAACAAAAAAATAGCATGTTGAAGAAAAAAATATTGAACAAATAGAATCAGGTAGAATAAGATAGAATACTATCATCAAGAAGTGTAGTGGTTGATGAGGCCTTGTGGGTATGGAAGCCATTCATAGATGAATTGGACTGCCCATAGATGAGGATGAGACTACAATTGAGTTACTATGAGTAAACGGAAAGAACCCGTGAGTCTACAGATGTTGTGCTCATGAATATACAGAATATACAGATGTTGCACTGTGAGTAATTGTTGAGGGTAATTTCATATTTCTTAATGCATACAAAGTGACAAATCGATTGGATGGGTTTGTGTGGTGAGTAATTTTCCAATCTTTTCCATTGTGTGCACTGAGTAAATTCTGATACATTTTGTTTTACTGGCTCTATTCTGTAGAATCACACAGACTCCACTATACACACACGGGCTCACATCTGAGAACACCACTGTACACACACTGACTTATTATGGATGCAATTACTCGACGCGCACACCGAAAAAAATTTGATAGTTGGGTAATGGTGAAAGTTGCTAAGTAATAATACGCATCTCTAACCATATTTATAACGCGATGAGCAGTTTTCCAATCTTGTTTGTTTTACGCTGGAAATTAAAGAATTTTACGAGTTTTTGACGGAGAGTAATTTTCTTAATAGCATCAATTTTTCTCAAGGCGCAAAACGGTTCAGTTTCCTTGTTTTGCGCGGAGAGTAATTTACCTTTTTTCGCCACGGGCTAAAATACTTGGGATTATGCATTTTTCTCGTTGGGATTACGTGTTTTGCGCATTGAGTAAATAAGATGTTCATTCCCGAGATCTCTGGCATTACTGTAGAATGACAGACTTATACTCATCAATTTGAATAGTCAATTTCGCTATAAATGGACAGTGAATGCCATGGGTGCCCTAGGAGGGGGCTGGGTTTGGCTTACGTGTCTGAAGATGCATATGAAAATGGAGGAGTGCAAGCTGATGATGTCGTCTCCCAAATATGCTCCTCTCCGTGGTCTGGGAAGAGAAGAATGGCGTCCTGGCCTTTGGGCCTTGGATGGCTGCGCTGGGTCCCCTAGGTTGGCCGGACATGGCTACTGTCCCTCTGAGGCACAAACACTCCCTCATGTACTTTTCGATCTCTTGGCTGGCAACCAAATTGGCTAAATCTGACTGTGGATGAAGCAGATCATACATGTCCCTTTCCTCCTGCGGATTTCCCCAAGCTGCGAGCCAAGACATCGAAAAGTACATGACGGAGTGTTTGTGCCTCAGAGGGACGGTAGCCATGCCCGGCCAACCTAGGGGACCCAGCGCAGCCATCCAAGGCCCAAAGGCCAGGGGCCATTCTTCTCTTTGCTGACCACGGAGAGGAGCATATTTGGGAGACGACAACATCAGCTTGCACTCCTCCGATTTCATAAGCATCTTATAAATGGTCGCCATGCCCGGCCCCTGACATATGGCATACAGGGCGGTCGCCCAGGGCCCCTTGCCTGGGGGCCAGACAATGGAAAGAAGCAAGCTTGGGAGACGACAACATCACAGAGAAGGTAGCCATAGTCTACGACGATAATTATATTCCGCAGATCATGGCAACTAATCTGTAATGACGGCAATAAACGCAATGGATCTGCTGAGCTCATCACCCGTCTGGTACATCGCCTCAGTGGAAACAACGATCATAGCAAAAACAAGATGAATTTGTATGCGTATGCATGTGGTATATGCAGCAATTTGAATGTATAAATATAGAAGGCAAATGTATCAGTTTGAATGGTATAGCATGAGTGTGGTGTTTGTATGAGTATAAGTTAAATTTTGTATCAGTATGGATCTGTATCAGTTGCTACATGAATATATTTGAATGGTTTATTTCATCAGAATGGATATGCATCAGATTGAATGTAAAAGTTTGAATGTAGGCAATTAAATTTTATGCCACGTGGATTAAGATCATACGATAAATGTAAAATTTCTCCAGATTTAGAACGTGGTCCGCGTCGAATAAAAACTAGGCTACGAGAAAAATTTACTCCCCGAGTCCAACGTGCTAAACAATAGCAGATTGTGCTCAGTATAAAAAAGGTGAGTGGGGAGTATTATTACGCAAAGCGAACACCCCGTTGTGCGCGTGTATTAAAATACATTGGTAAGAAGCAATATTAATCCGTGCGTGGGTTAAAGTACATTGGTAAGAAGCAATATTAATCCGCGCGTGGGTTAAAATACATTGGTAAGAAGAAATATTTACCCGTGCACACAACGGGTAAATTATACCCCATTGTGCACGTCGTGTAAAAACAGTTGCAGTGGTTAAATTACACTACGCACACAACGACATATAAAATTTTAATCCGCGAATTAAATTTTACTCCACGTAGATTACGATTATACGTCAAATGTAAAATCTCTCCAGATTTAGAATGTGATGCGCGTCGAATAAAAACTAGGCTACGAGAAAAATTTACTCCCCCTGCACAACGTGCTAAACATTTGTAGGTTATGTGTGGTATTAAAAAAGGTGAGTGGGGAGTATTATTACGCAGAGCGAACACCTCGTTGTGCACATGTGTTAAAATACATTGGTAAGAAGCAATATTAATCCGCGTGTGGGTTAGAATACATTGGTAAGAAGCAATATTAATCTGTGCGTGGGTTAAAATACATTGGTAAGAAGCAATATTAATCCGCACGTGGGTTAAATACATTGGTAAGAAGAAATATTAATCCGTAAGCACAACGGGTAAAATTATTCCCCGTTGTGCGCGTCGTGAAAAAACATTTGTAGTGGTTAAATTACACAACGCGCATAACTGCATGTAAAAGTTTAATCCACGTGGATTAAATTTTACTCCACATAGATTAAGATTATATGCCAAATGAAAAATCTCTCCAGATTTAGAACGTGGTGCGCGTCGAAGAAAAACCAGGCTACAAGAAAAATTTACTCACCCCGCACAACATGCTAAACAATAGCAGGTTGTGTGCGGTATTAAAAAAAGGCGAGTAGGGAGTATTATTACTGGGAGTAATTTTCTTACTAGCGTCAATGTTGATCAAGGCAAAAAACCATTCAGTTTCCTTATTTTGCGCGGAGAGTAATTAACCTATTTTGATCCACATGCTAAAATACTTGGGATTACGTGTTTTTCACGTTGGTATTACGCGTTTTACATGTTAAGTAAATAAATATTGATTCCCGAGATTCATTGCATTACTGTAGGATCACTGACTTATTATAATCTTCATTTTGATTGGTCCAATTCTGCAACAAATGGCTGACAACGAGCCCTCATCTTCTCACAGCTTCCTCTACTTTCTTCTATCATCATCTTCTTTATTTGCGCACACAAACTCCGTATGGAAACAATAAGGTCTTCTTCTGTTCGTGCATGATGCTTGAGATAGAAATGGAATATAGAATTCATCCAGTAGTCTTTTCACATAAAGATAAATGGTTGCTGTTGGAAACTTAAGCAATGACGGTAATAAACACAGCGAAGGGCTATAGTCCATTTCTAATCAAGCACGCCCGAGGAAGGGCTTCCAGATATGAGCATTTTGCCTTCCACTCCTCGACTATACACTCTGTATCCCTCTCCATATCCATCTTCTCTTTACACTCCATCTCCTCCATCAAACCCTTCATCTTTTCACTATACCTCGTCTATAACGCACAAACACTCCCTCTGTCCTTTCTGATCTCGAAGATGAAAAGCTCATTCTATTTGTTATGCAAACCCTATGTTGTGTTCATCGCCTCATGGGAATCAGAGTTCCTCTCTATGTCTTTAAACCGGATTCATACTTGACTACAGGTTATAATGACGCCTGCTATGACGACACTTCTATCCAGCCCATGATGGCAGAAAATCGACAACGACGTTAATAAATGTAATGAAAATGATCGCCTGATGAAATCACGGAAGTTGAAGGGGGAAGCACGAAGATCATGCCGACAATATTTCCCATAAAGCGCCCCTTCAGTGCAAACATCTACGACAACAATCATATGTATTAGTTTGTAAGAGCATAGGCAAATGTATCAGTTTGGATCTGTATCAGTATGTACATCAATATATTTGAATGGGTGGCTCATTTTGAAAACGTCATCAGTTTGAATATGTATCAGATTTAATCTAAAAGTTTGCATGTAGTTTCTAAATTTTATTGAATATATATCTGATTTAATCTAAAATGTCATCAGTTTGATTATGTATCAGATTTAATCTAAAAGTTTGCATGTAGTTTTTGAATTAGATTGAATAAGTATTAGATTTAATCTACAATGTCTTCAGATTGAATAAGTATCAAACTTAATCTAAAAGTTTGCATATATGCATGTTTCGGAATCGCATTAAGTATGATGAAAATTGGAATGTGATTGATTGACTGCTGTGGTGCACATTAGAAAAAAATTATAGCATCTAACAAATATGCTCATAGCGCACAACGGGCAAAATTATTCCCGTGGGGCACGTTAAGCAAATTTGTTATCGCCACAACTTTAGCTCAACGCGCACAACGTGCATAATTCTGCTAGGCATGCACGTTTAACAATTGTTCATAAAATACCTTATATGCTCAAAGCAAACACCTGGCTTTGCTTGTTGTGCGCGTTGAGCAATTATGTTATGGTATAGAAAATTTCTAAATGTGTATGACTTGCTTCATTTGCGATTTTGCACCTTGATGAAATTTGTATTCTGATATGAAATTGTCACCCAACACAAAGGGGATAATTTTGCCAGTTGTGCACATCGAGCAATTTTGTTAGTGGCTATCAGTTAATCTCAACACGCACGGCTTAGGTAGTCATTAATCATTATTGAGCAGAACATCCGGCTGGTAGCAATCCGCTATATATTCATGATCACTCCTCTGTATATTCACTAGCCCTGCTCTGTAAACTCACGTGGTCTCTTAGGTAGACTAAAGGTCCAAATATATCCTCGTTGTATGCTTTGAGCAATTATGTTAACCATTAAAAATTTGCTCACAGCGCATAACGGCCATACATTTGTTGGTTCTGTGTGTTAAGCAATTTTGTTTGCGGCTATTAAATTTTCCAACGCGCTTCCCAACGGTCAAACATTCTTGGAAAAATCATCTGGCTAGTATCAATCTGCTGTTGATTCACGAGTAGTATTTTGTATATTCAATGTAGCATGACGGGGTCTTCTATGTAGCCAACAGTAACTCTACTGCAGACTAATCCTCATCAACCAATAAAGGTCCAAATATATTGTCATTATGTGCTTTGTACAATAATGTTAACAATTAAAAATTTGCTCACAGCGCACAACGGCCATATATTTGTTGGTTTTATGCGTTGAACAATTTTGTTCGCGGCTATCAAATTTTCCAACGCGCTTCCCAACGGTCAAACATTCTTAGGAAAATCATCTGGCTAGTATCAATCTGCTATAGATTCACGAGCAGTCTTTTGTATGTTCACGAGAACTCCTCTGTAGCATGACGGGGTCTTCGATATAGCCACAGAGTAACTCTACTGCAGTCTCATCCTCATCAACCAATCAATTTGCTTCCATGCGTTATGCATTGTGCGTATTATGCAATTCCCTTTTTCCATTCGTTTTGTGCATTGAGCAATTCTGATAGTTACTCGCTTCTGTGTAGAATTACGAGGACTCTACTGGACACACACGTTCTAAATTCTGTAGTCTCACATGCACTCTTTTGTATACTCACGCGCCATTTCCCCGTTTTACCTGACCAATTCGACTGTAAATGTTTGCCCACGAGCCCTCATCAACTCACACAGTCACACCTCAATCTACTCTTCTTAAGCCAAATGCTAACCCACATTATTTGTCCCATTATCAGGGAACATCCGGTATCCATATCTCGCTTCTTCAAATAAGATATCGTGTGACAAAAGGATTATGACATGTTCTATTGGTAAGGTTAATATTGGACTAACGATATTCATATTAATTAGGTTGTCATAATGTCTTGACCAATTATTAATCATGAGCTTTTAATGGGATTAAGCCTAGTGCCAATTTAATATGAGCCTATTGGGTCGCACACAAAGAACGTAATGGATATGATAGGGTTTTAAACATGATTTCGAATTTGATTTGAAATTTGCAATAAGGGGAAATATCTTAACTGACAGATATTGTATCTCGTTAAGATATTATCCCTAAGATATCGTCGCGTAACAAAACGTGTTAAATAATTAACAAATAATATACGATATTATCCTAAAGATATCTTTTGTAACTGAAATGCATTAAGGGGTTAACGTGGGATTCTATTTAAGATATAGGAAGATGATTTTCAGTTTTACGTTTTTATCTATCTTCTCCGTTTTTGAGAAAACAAAGAGCGAGAGAAACCCTAGTTGCGGAGAAGGAGCTAGCACCCTTGCAATTCCTGTTCGTGACATTCGCTTGTGGATACTGATTGAGTGTGGTTGTTCGTAGAGCAGCACCTGTAGTCCGACAGATTCAGATCGTCACAAAGGTTAGTAATCTATTCGAATCAATTAGAAACGCATGGATCTTGGTAGATTTCTATTTTCCGATGCGTATAAATTAGTTATGCATGATAGAAACCCTAGCACCAAGTCCATCTCAATCTTCGTAATTTCTATGCATTTATGTACCAAAAGTACATTGCAGCAATCAATTTCTGAAATTATTAATAAATACCAAATTAATTAGCATCAATTAATGGCTTACCAACTTTACGATGCAATGCGTCCGCAGTCGACTATTTTAGGGCACCCCAATGACACATATCTTTTACTCTGTCGTAAGGATCTTCTTTTGATCTAAGCAGGAACCCTTATAGTCTATATAGATCCGTGAATTGGAATAATTGATGTTGATCAAACCCTATCTCGTTAGCTTTTCGTGCATTTGCTCACAATACTGTTCGCATATGGAAGCTGTTATGATGTCTTTGTATTTACTGATGAGTAAAAATATTGTTTCATATTGTAATTTACTCATCGCGAACAATGGGATGGTAAAAAGGTCAAAGTACTCCAGCTATGAAATGTTTAGCATGGGCGGACATGTGCCTAAGGGGTGGTGCCTTGCACAATTAATGCAATCGATATTTCTCAACGCGCACAATGGTAGGGTATCCGCGTGTAACCCTACCTACGGGAAGAATTATGCCTAAGGGGGGTGGAGCTTTGCACAATTAATGCAATCGATATTTCTCAACACGCACAACAGCAGGGTATCCGTGTGTAACCCTACCTGTGGGATGAATTGCCATCCATATTTACAGTGGATTTAAATTACTTACGTTATGCGCGCTGAGTAATATTATTTCAAACTAAACTTGTTTACTCAACAAGCACAATGGGTAAATTATTACGAACCCGTTATGACCCGATAGGGCCCGAAATTACCCCGTGATAACTCCTGCTCGCATCGAATTGACATACAATTACTCAGATTGATCAAGGCAGAATATCAGATTGCAAGTTTTTTCAAAAATTGCTCAAGTCGCCCTGACTAATTTCTTGGCTCGAAATATACATCACATAGTCAACTGCTGCGATCAAACAAAGTGTTGAATCGAGAGTAATCGATTTAGGTGGTTTTCACCGAAATTTTCCGAAATCGATTCTTTGGTAAGTCTATACTTTTTAAGTACATTTTAGTTGCCATTCTTATTTTGATTTTACGTGCATGCATCCACAGTTGAGATTGATGGAGATGGTACAAAAATCCAAGCTAATATTGATTTTTCGTTTCGGCAATAATGCAGTGAATCTTTGAGGCTCAGGTTATGAATTGTTTGATTCAGGATAATATGGATTTTACAAACAACTTTACAACCATGCTGCTATTTAAGGATAGAAAAGAGATGTTTCAGTGGATAAATAATGTCGGGTTACGACATGGGCATGTGATTGTTACACGTTCGGGGAGAATGAGTAAAACGTCCAATGGGCATCATATTGTGTACTTTGCATGTGAAAGAAGTGGTGAATATAGGGGACAACGGAAGTAGAAAAGACCATCAGGCCAGTTAAAATCAAGAAGTGTTCATGTCCATTCTCATTGCATGGTTATATGGTGGCATGGGCGTTGAGGAGTGGAAGTTAACAGTCGTTTGTGGCAGGCACAACCATGAAGTAGCTAAATATGTCGAGGGCCTATCCGATGAAGGGACGTTGCAGGGAATGTAGATGGAAACAGTGCGTGACTTGGCAAATATCAAGGTTAAACCAGCGGAAATTTTGAAAGTACTGAAGGAAAATAAAAACTTCATTGCAACCTCAATCAAAGCAATTTATAATGCACGAAACCGATTACAAAGGGGGAAGAAGGTTGGTATTGTAAAAAAGTTGAAGGAGTTAGCATCACCAGATAAAATTGTGGGTGATGATCATGTGAAGGCTATGAAGAATGAGGTGGAGGATCAGAAGGTGGAGGAGGATAAGATGGATGAGGTGTTTTCAGAGAATGCAGTGCCTGCTGAGTTGCAGGAGGAGGATCATATTGGGGAGATGGATGGAGAGGATGATAAGGTGGTTCGTAATGAGGAGGAGCAGACTACTGAGATGGAGGAGGATGACAATACAGTGGCTATGTATTTTGAGAATGAGCAGGAGGGTCGTAAGATGGAAGACCCGTGTCTACAAATTTCTACACTAGCTGTGGTGATTGATAAACAGCATGCTGAGGTGACGGATATGCCTACATTGAAGTGTAAGCCTGGTAAGGGAAGAAGTAGACCATTGCGGAAACATACAATAAAGAAGCCAAAACTATCAATTCCACATGATGATAGTGATGATGAATTGGCTGCTGACATAAGAATACCTTATTGGAAGGATTTTCTTGAGTGTCTACGACCCCTTATAGTGCACGTCGTAGATGTGAAAGCAGATGGAAACTGTGGGTATATGGCTGTAGCAGCTCAATTGGGCCTGGGTGAGGATGAAGGGATGCAGGTCAAAAATGACTTACAAGAAGAGATGAAGAAACACAGCGGCTTTATCTGCGAGTTATGGGTGCCGTGGAATTTAAAAAGAATGTAGTGGTACTAGGCCATTTGCTAGACCGATCAAAAGCTAAAAGGTGGATGCAGCTGTCAAAAATGGCACATGTCATTGCCTCATGCTACGACTATGTAGTACATATTCTTGCACCTCATCAGTGTGTGATATATTTTTCTTTAAGAACTCCTCCAGTACTCCTATCCTCCAGACGCCACATAATGTTGGGTCATGTGAACAATAATCACTTTGTTATTGTTAAACTTGGCCCAGATGGTCCTGTCCCTCCAAATTCAAGTATGGGGCTAAGATACCATTCCGATGTGTCAGAAGGATGGTCGGCTGCTTATGAGGATTGAATGCATTAATTCCAGTCAATAGTATTTGGTCACGATATTGCAACCATTGAAGTTATTGGAATATTGTAGGATAAAACGTTGTATAATTGTAATATGAATTGTTTGTTTCATATTGACAGATTGGAAGCATGAAATTTTATCATGTATGTCGAAATGTGTAAATGTTATTATCTGTATGGCTTGATGTTGTGTATCTTACCAATTACTCAGAGCGCAAAACGATAATAATATTGCCCTTTTTGCACGTTGAGTAAATATGTCTTTACCTACAAATTGCCCAAGGCGCAAAACGGCCAAACTAGTGTCGGTTTTACGCTCTGAGTAATTTGCTATAACATTAGACAAAACTCCAAATTGTTCAGCGATTTGAGTGTATCATTGTTATTGTATCATATAGTTCAATGTATCATATAGTGTATCATTGTTATTGTATCGTATAGTTCAATGGAGCATAGTGTAGCATAGTGTATCAGATATGTAATACGAAATTGCTTTGCCGAGATTGTTTTGTGCTATGAGTAGACCCATATGTTCATAAGAAATTACTCAGCGCAAAAAAAGTCACTAATAATGGCTGGTTTACTCGTTCATTAAATATTTACATACAGTCAAAATTACTCAACGCTCAAAACGGGCAATATTAGTGCTGGTTTGCACTTTGAGTAATTTTCTAAAACACGTGTAAAAAACCATTTTGTTAAGCGATGTGAATGTATCATTGTTATTATATCAGATTGTATAATATAATTCAATTTAGCATAGTGTATAATATATGTTATTGTATGACAAAATTACTCAGCGAGCAAAACGGTTCAAATCGTGTAAAATTATAACCGTTGTGCGCGCTGAGTAAAATATGCAAACTAAACTTTTTTACTCGAACCGCAGAACGGGTCAAAATTTTGACCTGATATGACCCGATAGGACCCGATATAACCCCTTGATAAATTCTGCTCACCGCACACAGACATACCCTTCCACGATTGCTCAAGGTGGAAAATCTATGGGCAAGGTTTTCAAAGATTGCTTAAGGCACACAGACCGAATTTCCAAAGATTTGATTTTTATTACTGGGATCGAAAGATACATCATAATGTCACCTGCTATGGTCAAACAAACTGGTTAAGCGATATCACTCGATTTAGGGGTTTTAAACCTAAATTTGTCAAAATCGAGATTTGGTAAGTATATACTTTTCAGTACATTTTATTTGATATTATTATTCAAATGTGTAGAAATAGAAGTAGAAATTTTTTGATTTTACTTGCATACAGATACAGTTGTGATTGATGGAGATGGTAAAAAATCCGAGGTAATATTGATTTATCTTTTAGGTAATAATGCAGTAAATTTTTGATTCCAAGTCCACTTAGTTGTATGAATTGTTAGATACAGGTTTATATGTATTATACAAACGAATTTACAACGATGCAACTATTTAATAGTAGAGGCTAGATGTTTTAGTGGATAAAGAGCGTCGGGCGACAACAGGGGCATGTGATTATTACCCGGGCATCAAGTATGAGTAAATCGTCCAATAGGACTCTTGCTGCTTACTATGCATGTGCAAGAAGCGGGGAAATAGGGGACATCGACCGGTAAAAAAGACCAATATGCCAGTTAGAACTAACAAGTGTGAATGTCCGATCTACTTGTGTGGTAATCAGGTAGGCAAGGGCGTTGAAGAGTGGAGGTTAATAATCGTTGATGGCTGGCACAACCATCAAGATGCTAATTATGTCGAGGGCCATTCTGATGACGTGAAGTTGTAGGGAAAGGAGATGGAAGCATTATGAGACTTGGCAAATAGAAAGGTGCGGGCTTCAGCAATTTTGAAAGGCCTGAAGGAAACTCGGTCCTTCAATGAAACAACAATTAAATCAATTTATAATGCACGTAACCGATTACTAAGGGGGCAGAGTGTGGATATTGTAAACAAGCTGAAGGAGTTAGCATCACCGTATAGAATTGTGGGCGATGAACTTGTGAAGCATGTGGATAATGTGGAGGACGAGCAAAAGGGGGATGAGGAGAAGGTGGATGAGGTGGAGGAGGAAAATGCAGTGGCTGCTTATTAGCAGGTGGTGGTGGTGGCTCTTAATGGAAAGGAGCAGAATGCTGAGAAGGTGGCTCCTACTATGGAGGAGCAGAATGATGAGGAGGAGGATAATGCAGAGGAGGAGAATGTGGAGCCGACGGTGGATGGGGAGAAGGTGAATGAGGAAGAGGATGAGAATGCAATGGCTGTCGAGCTGAATGCAGTGGAGCATTTTGGGACGATGGTGGAGATGGGGGCCTGTAATGCGGATGAGCAGACTGATGCGAAGGAGGCGGTGGCGAAGGCAGCTGATGTGAACATGGAGCCGAAGGTGGGTGAGGTGAATGTGGCTGATGAGGAAGATGAGAAGGCAGATGCTGCTGAGTTTAATGAATCGGAGCATACTGGAGTTGGTGGAGACGGTGGAGATGGTGGAAGAAATTGTTGATGAGCACACTGCTGAGAGGGATGAGGAGAATGCAGTGGCTCCGTGTTTTGACGATCAGGAGGGGCTTCATGGGGTGGTGGAGGGGCACACTATGGTTGACATGCTTAAGCAAATTGCTACACTGGTTGATGTGATTTCTGAGTAGCTTGCCGATGAGGAGGTTGAGAAGGCAGATGCGGCTGAGTTTAAGGAATCGGAGCATACATTGGAGTGGGTGGAGATGGTGGAGACGTTGAAAGAAATTATTGATAAACAGACTGCTGAGAGGGAGGATGAGAATGCAGTGGCTCCGTGTTTTGAGGATTAGGATGGGCATCATGGGGTGGTGGAGGGGCACACTATGGATGACATGCTTAAGCAAATTGCTCCACTGGTAGATGTGATTTCTGAGCAGCTTGCAGATGAGACGGAGAAGCCTACAGTGAAGAGGAAGCTTGTTAAGGGTCCACTTGTGCCGTTGATTGCTGATCTGCATGCGGAGGTCACGGAGAAGCCTACATTGAAGAGGAAGGCTGGTAAGGGAAGTAGTAGGTGTGGGAAACTTCCAATAAAGAAGGCGAAACCTTCAATTCCCCAAGATGATTTTGAAATCACTGAAGAATACAGAATACCATATAAGGTGGATTTTCCTGAGTGTATACGACCCCTGGTAGTGGGCGTTGTGAAAGTAGATGGCAACTGTGGGTATATGGCTGTGGCAGTTCAATTGGGCATGGATGAGGCCTTATGGATGCAGGTCAGATATGATTTGCTCGGTGAGATGAAGGAATACATCGTCTTATACAAGCATGTTATGGGGGAGGCTGTATATAAATGAGAATTTAGAGGCAGTGAAATATTTTACTAATGCACATGCAGGACGTGATAAATGGTTGCAACTGCCAGAAATGGCACATGTCATTGCCTCATGCTACGACTGTGTAGTACATATGCTTGCACATCAGATGTGTGTGACAATTTTTCCCTTGAGAACTCCTCCAGTACCCCCATCCTATAGACGCCACATAACGTTGGGTTATGTAAACAATAATCACTTTGTTTTCGTTAAACTTGACCCAACTGGTGTCGTCCCTCCAACTTCACTTGTGTGGAAAAGAAAACATAACGCTTTGGAAGAAGGATGGCCGGCTGGTTATGGGCGGAGGATGCAGTAATTCTGTAAGATGGTAGAAGGTAAGGGTATTGCTATCGTTGATGATATTTAGTATTTGTATGATATAACGTTGGATCAATGTAATATGGTTTTTTGTATATATATTGACAGATCGGTAGCATGATATTTTATCATGGCTGCTGAAATGTGCAAATGTTATAATCGGTATGGATTGAAGTTGTGTATCATACAAATTACATAGAGCACAAAACGGCAGCAATATTGCCAATTTTGTGCTTCGAGTAAATATGTCTTTACATACAAAGGTGCTCAACGTGCAAAACTGATAATATTAGTGCCGGTTTTGCGCTCTAGGTAATTTTCTATAACATCAATCATTGTTCCACATTGTTAAGCAATGATAATGTATCATTGTTATTGTGTCAGATAGTTCAAGTTAGCATAGGGTTATTGTATCATATATGTTATTGTTTGACAAAATTGCTTACCACGAACTCCCATTGATAATTTTTGCCCGAGAGCGCCTTTAGAAATTTTGTTATTGGTTACTACAAGTGCTTACCGCGATCAGAACAAATAATTTTGACCTGTTGTGCGCGGTGAGCAATTTTGTTAGTGAGAAACAAAATTGCTCCTCGTCCACTCAATATTATTTGATGATGTCCCACATTAATTCGAATAACTATCTAAGCATATAAAAGCTTGAAGAAACACCACGTAAGAGAAGGACCCACCGAGGACCATACCCGTCTTGTTTCAGTGCAAGTGAAATAAGGCTTCAAGTTATAATTCACATATTTACAATCATGCCCGAAATGGTATGAAATTCAATCCCAAGACTATATCCTATGTAAACATGTCTACCCACTATGTAAAAAAAAGTTACCATCTTCTGAGCATCACAAACAATAACATTTCGCTGTGACTAAACGAAGACAAGGCAGGATTTTACTTGGTAACTTTCTCTTCAGGGGAGCAATCGTCAACAGTTTGATCCGGCAACAGCAAGCCGCGGTTATTCCAGAAGTAAATGATAGCGTGGTGATCACCGATTGGAGCACTTCAAGAATGCAGTGTTTGTATGTGAAGAGGGTGAGTACAGGCCAGGGTGAGTATAGGCCCACACAAAAACCCTAACGGTTCGGGTCCAAACCCCCAATAAAACCGCAGAAAAAGTGCCACCCGATCGGTTGGAAGTTCAACCGATCGGGTGAGAGCTTTTGAAAATCTTCACCCGATCACTGAACCGATCGGGTGGGACGTCGGGTCGTGAGCTAGGAAGCTTCGGCTATAGGTGAACCGATCGGTTGACAAGTCAACCGATCGGTTGGAGTTCAGCTTCAAAAACAGATAGTACTATCCCACCCATCCGATCACTGAACCGATCGGTTGGGATTTGCCTCATCATTGCTTCTCCTCGGGTCTGAAACGTGTGCACGAACCGATCGGGTGGATCTGTCCACCGGATCGGTTAAAGCTCCAAAACATCAAATCCTCATCTTTGGCCATCGGATCTTTGCCGTATGAGCGCGCTTTGGTCCCGACATGCAAGGTTGACTCCAGAAGACGCCGAAATGCCGACATTTACCTGAAATACAAACAATACACCCAATAATAGTCAATATGAACCAAAATGTGATATATACAACATGGAATGAGATGACATGCATATGAAAACACGATAAAGAGCATGTGCAAAAGGTGAAATATGAACACGCGTCAAGCCCCCAAGCTAAACTCTTCCTCGTCCCGAGGAAGACGAGTTGGAATGAAGATCGGGTGCGAGAGAAAGAAAGGAAAGCGAAGAATCCTCAATCACCCTCTCCAAACCACAAATGTAGTCACCAAGACAAGTAAGCACAAGGGAAAAGCATATCACAATCTAAATCAAGAATTCAATCTCATAATATAGCATCATGGGTTCATATCAATAGAGCACAAAAGAGATAGAAGCGTGACATTGGCAAAGGCATAGTTATCATCGCATGTTATAGTAGATAATATGCCCAAATATGAGGAAGCTCAAAATTCATATCAAATCTTCCAAACGGTGAATACGAGATACCCATACATGCATGAAGAAGTAAGAAAGAATAGATATGAATCATGAGAATAACTATCAATCTCTAGGATGTAAGGAATCACCCCAAACATTTGTTGTTTTTTATTTTTGAAACACTTTCTTGCCTTGCTAGTATTTGCAAAAGGAGATAGAGAAGATGTGGAAAGATCACTTTGTACAAACTCTCACCTTCCCTATATACATTGGTGCTCTCAAATATAGGAGATGTGGATAGCGAGGGAAAGGGGAGAATGTGGCATATATACATATTTTTGGTTTTTGGTTTGATTTTGTTGTTTTTGATTTGATTTTATATTTTTGTCTTGCAAACTTGCGGAATCGCAATGGAATGCAAGGGCGGCCTACGCATCCCAAGCCGGATGGCTTTAGAGCGTCGGGTTACGAAGAACCCCGAAGGACCATTATACAAAAATATGTACAAAAGTGTTTATTTGGGTAATGTTTTTTGTAGAAAATGAAAAGTGTGCACTCCCCCAAATGGGAGAACGATGCACGACGAGGGGGAATGTACAAAGTAAAACAAAAGAGAATCTTTGAGAAATCCAAGCATTGCAAGAAAATCCTCCATGAATTAAAGCACGGAACAAAGGTGTGGATATCCTAATCCCGTTGAAAGGTAGCTAACACATGCGATAAGAGTATACATATAGTATTTCATGCAAGAGTTAGAAGCACAGGGGTAGGATGGTAAAATAACCGTTTTTTTTTTTGGAAATGAAGCGTGAAAATATAGGAACTTCAAATAGAGGGCATATTAAAATACGATAAATAGCTAGAAGCATGCCGTAAACACAATCACAACCAACAATCTCGAAATATAGCAAATAAACCAAAAAGATGGCAAAACACATATATGAGCATTGAATAATCAAAGAAATAGCGTGATGGGAAAAGGTGCTCAAATGCGAAAAGTGAAGCATGAATGAAAAAATATCATTGAGGGTTCATCTCTAGAAAGAGGCAAGAATGAAATAGAGAAAGAAAAATGTGTGATGGAAATGATGCATAAAAATGAAAAGAATTTTTTTATGCATGAAAAAGGTGAAAAATTGAAGAAAATAAAGGAAACGTGCATGAAATGCAACTCCCCCAAGCTAAATTTTGATTGCCCTTAATGCAATAAGATCACACATAAGAGGGCAAGGATAAAATGGTAAGGGAATGCATCAAAAATAACAAAAATGACTATGGGTGATACTCTCCCCCAAGCCAATATAAGCTATGCCCAAAAGATATGAAAATCCGATACGGGGCATAAAAGATAAAGGGGAGAGTGAATAATAGGCAAAACAGGCATCACCACCCTTTGGAGGTGGTAGGGGTCTCATGGAGAAAAATGATAACGGGGCCAAGAAAAGTGCCGAAAGAACAAGGATAGGGTGATGGGGGTGAAATGATAGAAGGGCACAATATGATGGGTTATTATGATGCAAAAGCAAACCCTAGATACGCTCACCTTGCTAATGAGAGGAGACGAGATTATTCTAATCTAAACTAGAAAGCGGTAAATATTTACACTGCTAGATTAGGATACACCTGAGCATATGCGGATCCAGAATCTGGAGTGGGACAAGTAGCTGCTCTAACTGCTCCTGCTGTGGCTCCGCCAGAAGCGTTGTGCCACATATGCCAATGGACCCAAGCAATGCACCTCCAAGCATCCCTCGTAGGTGTCCACCTGTAACCTGCAAAGAATGAGGTGCATTAGCCCATGGAAAGAAATCATTTCCCAAAATAAATGTATCCCAGAGATAATCGTCAACATAAGATAGAAAAATAATAAAAAGGGTGACGAATACTCCCTGAGAATGGGTCGCCATCCTCTGTGCTAGTGACGACCAAATCATCGCTCTCCATAAGAAGTGGTTCTCCAAGTGGTGACGCACCGCAGCATACCTCAAGGGAAGTAGATCTTGTGTCCCGCGAGAGATATGGTGTGTCAAAAATATATGAGTCTAAAGAAATAGGAAATGAAAAGAGAGACTCAAAAGTGGAGTGAGCGTGAGTATGAAAATATCCCTGAATAGGGGCAATATGCTCAAGTAGATGCTTAGTCGCTGAAGAAGTGGAGAGTGACGGTAGAGGTAGATGTGATTCGGGCTCCATGAAGTGGACCATCGTATCCAAGCCCTCATGCACATTCTCCATAACGATATGCTCATGCTCCACTATCTGCACGCTGTCCTAAATGACATCATTGTGGTTGACCACAGACCAAGGAAGAACCAGCGACAGAGATGGCGGTGGAGGGGGATGTGGAGTGGACCACTCATATGTGTTCGTGGTGTCCTCGTCCTCAGCACATCCTCCTCACCGGTATGCATAAGCTATGTAGTCTCCTTGGTGCTCTCGTAGGCTCATGTGGAGTATCCAAATCAAGATGAAAAGTCTCTCCCACAGATCCTAGAGAAATCACCCCTTCCTCCCAATCATCATCAAAAAATGCATTGTCATCCAAGTGGTAGTGTTGGGAAAGTGGGACATCGGCATGAGATATGTCTATGGTGGCCGATGGGATGGTGGTGTCAACCATGAGAGTGGGCTCTCTCTGGAATGGTAATGCTGGCTGCTCATATGTGCCAACTTGTGAGGATGTATTGTGTGGGGGTGATGCCTGCAAGCAATCTGAAAATATAGTCTACTCCTCAAAAAATCAAGACTGACATGGACGTCGTCCCCAATTGTTCCTGTAGCCGAAACATGGTTCATAGCAAAACTTGCAAAGTGTAGCTCAAATGCATCGTCTATTGTAACGCTAGCTGAACCCGTGAACCTCACAGACTCCAAGAGGCCCTACAATAAGTTCTGAAATGTGTCCTCCTCTGGCGGTGCATATGATTCAATTTCTGCTTCCCCCACTACCTCTTTGTCCATCCACCCTTTATATGCAATATTTGTATCGTAGGATGTGGGATCGACGACGGCACATTTTGGCTCTGGCAATATGACTAGCAAAGGTTCTTGCCCATAAGATGAAAAAGTAGAACTGATATCCTTAGAAATCATTGCAGCCTTAAGGATGAGCGCATTTAATTCAGGGTCTCTCTTCACCAATTCCAATTGAAAATCACCCCTTTCAATCTTGGCTTGCATCTCAATCTGATGTGCAAGCATCTCATCAATCATCTGAGCACTCTCATCAAAATAGTATTCTCTCATCTGAGCATCGAAATTTGGTCTCCACATGATAATAGCGAAGATACCTGGACGATAAAAATAAGAAAACTAGAGAGGAGCGTCAATAGTACAATAGAATAGTAAAAAGATAATATAATGGTGGGGAAAAATTTCTTGGTTATTGTATTTGTTTTTTTGTTATTTTAATGTTTTTATGCATAGTCTAACGAACCCAAATTAAGCTAATATCAAACCGAACGCCTCCCTGGCAACGGTGCCAAAAACTTGACCAGTGCCCCGTTTATGATTAGGGCGCGGTGTCGTTTTACCGCACGTGCATGGTTAGTGTAGGGTGCGGGTATATCGAACACAGGGAGGTGGATGGCTTGAAGGCTACTAGCCTCACCTAGGTTGTGTGAGAGCAACACGGATGATATGAGTGGGTAGTGTAGAAATAAAGGAAAGAAATAAAAAGACAAGAAATGAATCCCAACTAACACGAGCTAGAGCACTTATGACACTTGGTATTTGACTCGACCGAGGGTGAGACGTTGCCTCCAAAAGTGGTACCTAGCGTTCCATAGGCCCGATATTCCGGTCGGTGCCTAGGATGATACGCTAGGTCTACCCGAGTTCGGACGGTGGGCATTCCCATGTCCTGCACCTACCGACTCTAGGAGCACTAAGCTCGCAACGATTGCTCCCGACATTTCATCCAAGTCGTTCCCACGCGCGAGGAATCAATGTCTACGCCAGGGGTGTGAGCTGTGGCTAGGGGATCAAACTCCCATTTTATTTCCCCTTGGCCCGACGGTCAAAGGCAGTCTTTCTCCCGCCAATGACAATAAAACGCCCCCGCGTAACCCCAATGGCCAAATAGGTCGAATGTGATTTCTAGCAATACATCAAAGCAGATCTTGATGGGACAAGCATCCGGAGCCCAACCCCCAACTCCATCTAGTGTGTTGCCATACGGGTTGGTCTCAGATTGATAGACATCTCCATTGACACATTGCATCAAACACTTGCCATGCAATCAAGTCAAATGAAATATCCTAAGCATCAATCCTACTCTAACCCATAATAGGGTTCATCAAGAACTACTCAATGATCAAGAACATGATAGCAAGCAATAATAAATGCAAACAAACATTCATCATCAAGCTTATTGAAAATAACACAAAGCAATGAAAATAAGAAAAGAAATACTTATCTTGAATTTGATTCCATCAACCATTACAAGATTTATTCAAATAGAAACCGTAATCTAACCTAATCTAAGGCTCCCATGAGAGGGGCTGAAAAAACATTGGAAAAATAGGAAGAGCCTTCCTCAAGTCGTCCAACCTCTCATACTTATAGGCCCCCACAAAAACCCTAACGGTTCGGGTCCAAAACCCCAATAAAACCGCAGAAAAAGTGCCACCTGATAGGTTGGAAGTTCAACCGATCAGGTGAGAGCTTTTGAAAATCTTCACCCGATCGCTGAACCGATCGGGTGGGATGTTGGGTCATGAGCTAGGAAGCTTCGGCTATATATGAACCGATCGGTTGGAGTTCAGCTTCAAAAACAGAGAGTTTTGTCCCACATAACTGATCACTGAGCCGATCGGTTGGGATTTTCCTCATCCTTGCTTCTCCTCGGGTCTGAAACGTGTGCACGAACCGATCGGGTGGATCTGTCCACCCGATCGGTTGAAGCTCCAAAACATCAAATCCTCATCTTTGGCCATCAGATCTTTGTTGTATGAGCGTGCTTTGGTCCCGACATGCAAGGTTGACTCCAGAAGACGTCGAAATGCCGACATTTACCTGAAATACAAACAATACAGCCAATAGTCAATATGAACCAAATTGTGATATATACAACATGGAATGAGATGAAATACATATGAAAACATGATACAGAGTGCGTGCAAAAGGTGAAATATGAACACACGTCACTTCACAAGTTCATTTTCTTTTATTACGCGAAGGAATAGTACCCAATGATCGATACGCGTTAGAAACTTGCCAAAAGCAACGGTTGAGATCAACTGAAGGCAAGAAGTTTTGGCAGCATGAATCAAATCAGCTGCTCCGAATGTCGTGCCCCATTAAAAAAATTACTCATCATTTGGCCTCGATCAGCGTTATTCCTCGAGAACGAATCACGGGGGGGCCAATGTTGATAGATGGATACAGCCCCCGAAACAGCATGGGGTAATTGCTCAGCGCACACAACCACTCAAACCTCAGAATTACTCATCGCACACAACCACTCAAAACTCAGAATTGCTCACTGCACCCAACCACTCAAACCTCACAATTGATCACCGCATACAACCATTTTTTTCCATTCCATGTTCACAAGTGCACGGGCAAATTTATTAGCCGTTGTGCGCGTTGAGTAATTGTTAACACTGTCTTTATTTTACTCAGTGCGTGATTGCGATCCGTAACCCGTACAAAAGATCGAAAAGGTTCAGACCTCGGGTTTATTTGCTTCATAGGGTTTATAAGATTCTTTTTCAATACTAGTTTAGTGTTTATGATTTATCCATGCTTTTCCGAAAACGAGGGGTCCACCCGCTTGTGGGGTGGCCAGCTATACCGTCGAGGATGATTTAGATGACTTAAGCAGGCTGGCCAGTTATACGGTCGAGAGCTACTCCTCGTGTGAGCCAACACAACTATCTGACCAGGGTTACTTCTTCCTCATGCCTTTAACATCAATCGAAGTGTTGTGGTTGAAGATGTAATGTATGTATGTGTTATAAACTAATTGAGTGTATGTGTATAATAATTTTGTTGTGTGAATAGTAATTTCCTACATGAATTGTATGGTTGTGTTTGTATTGTTGATCTTGATTCTTAATATTATTATCATTGTTATTATTGGTAGTATTAGTTTTGTCATTGGTGATCTTGATTAATAGACTCATTAATATTATGATGCGGATTATTTGGAATTGTTATTATCGTTGTTATCATTTTTGATGATGTTATTGTTATTATTTTGCTAATAATGATTGGGCCTTTGGCTAAGTTTAGTAGCTTAAGATTTCATTGGACTTTGTTCAGCTTGGATTATTTTAGAAGAGAGATGAGATTTTAATTGGGGATGGCAAACTTGTAAATAAATGGGACACCCAATTATTTAATTTTCCTTCTCCATTCTTCTCATATTTTTTAATTCCTTTTTCCTTTCTCCTTTTCATTTTCCCCCTTTCTTCTCCCCCCAAGCCCAGGCCGAACCTTCTTCCTCCCCCGTGCTGCCGATTCCCCACTTGCTGCCGCATGCAACCAGGCGCAAGCAAAAAAAACGAAAAAAGAAAGAAAGGGAGAAAGAACTTGGAAGAGAAGAGAAGAGAGAAGAGAGAAGGGGGGATTCTTAGAGAGAGGAAGAAATTGAAGGAGGAAGAGTAGGGTTTGGGATTTTGGGCTTGAAGTTGGAGATGGTGAAGTTTCTCTTGAAATTAATGGACGATTTTGAGTCTCTACAAGAGGATTCGGGATTTTGGAGCTTGGAGCTTGAATCCATGGTAGAGTTCTTCTTGAATTGAGATAGGAATCCTAACTTGGTTCTCTAAATATTAAATTTAGGCTAAACATGAGAGATGGGGCTAGTGTCATAATTAATTTTATAAGGATTAAATCTTTACGGCTGGTGCCAAATATTTAGTGAAAGCATTACATTTTGCAAGGGCTTTTTGCAACTAAATTATACATGTTATAAGTGCTTGTTCCTGGGTAATATTCATATCAAATTCATAAACTTGTGTACTTCAAAATTCTATGATATGCCATGAGTTATTTCCAGTTGGTTGTATTAGTGCATTACATCCTTTTGCTCCATGTGAGTTGGGTTGGAATTCCTACTGGGTCACGCTATGACGTGTCCCCATTGATATTTTGAGGTGTTGGATCGTGGGAGTTGGAGGCCCATTAGTTCAGCAGGTTGGAGGCGAGTATGTATGAGAGGTCTAGAGGTGTGTGTTCTGTACTTTAGCGAGATGTGAGTTGTTATGTTGTATACGAGATGTGTATGAAGAAGTTGTATAAACAGTTTGTGTATATATTAATGTTTGGATTGTTGTCTCTTTTGTATTTCTGTGATATCTGGAATGCTACATGTACTATCCCAACAGTGCGTGTAACGACCACTTTTCATTGTACTTTGTTCGTGCACGTGCTTTTGACCGTGCACGTGTTTATTTTAGACTTTATTTGTTTGTGAACACTTTGTTGTGATATGCCGTTGTGAACGTCTCTGAGAGTATTAAATAGTGGCACTAATTTGGAACGACATTTCTCGAGTCGTTTTCCCACAATTTAATCTTATTCGATGAGACGTTGCGATTCTCACTTTTGACGGGAGACGTTTCTATTTTTAGTTTCGTCGTCCGACGTCAAAATTGAGATCCGTCTCTTAGTTAGCTCACTTTCTTCATCACGATCACCTCGATATTTATTTTATAATTTTTGGAGTTTATTTGACCACTTTTATATTTTTAGCAAGGTTTAAAATATTTTTAAAAGCTAGGTTTTAAATTAATTTCGGCCAAAGAAAATTTATTTGAGTTTAAAACGTTTTAAAGAATTTTTGAGCCAATTTCCAGCTCATTTGGGCCGCACCCTAGCCTTGGGTGAGTTGGAGATGTTGAGATTTAAATTTTAAATTATTTTAAACTCCTAATCCCATTAGGATTAGCCCTAGACCTAGTTAACCCCTCTACACTATATAAACAACCTTTAGGAAGACCTATTTTCGCAAGAAAATAACCCTAACCGCTTCCAAAACCCAAATTTGACGTTGCGACGAATCGTCGCAACGTTGCGACGAACTTCCCCGCACCGACCGAAGAAACAAGGCCAAAAACCCCGCTCCGACCGATGCAGCCGCTCGCACCAAGCTCTCGCCCACACCCGCTACTGCCGACCCCCTCTGTTCTCTCGCTCCGACCGAGAGGAGCTCTCGGTCAGACCAAGAGCACAGCCCGCATCCCCGCTCCTCACCGACCCCACACCAAGCCGCTCTGTCGCCCAGCCTCCGCCCGTGTCTGACCGAGCAGATCACCTGCACCGACCGAGAGCCCAGACCCTGCACCGACCTGCTGCGCTGTGCAAGCCCGTTCCTAGTGCCCGACCGAGAGAATCCCCCGCACCGAAGCTGTACGACCGAGAGACATTCGTCGCAACCCCGCACCCGTCGCACCACTTGCCACCGTGGACCCCCCAAGTTCTCCAGAGGTATTATGGGTCCCCCATAGGTCCCTAGGACTACTGTGGGCCCCACCTAGGTGCTTACTCTTCGAGGAATTGCCGCGTACGACGTTGCGACATGTCGTAGCCCGTCGTCGCACGTGCTAGCTTTGGAATCTGGATTCGTTGCTCCGGTTGATGCTCTAAAAATTCCAGTGAGGAATCTATATTGGAATCAGGACTTGGAGTGCGTTCTTTTATTCCAACCCCTGGCGTCGCTACCCGACGCCAGTGTAGCTTTCGCGTCGTGTTAAGGTAACGCTTTGCGCCCCTAGGACCCCCAACCCAATTGCATGCTAATCAAGACTAAAATCAATGTTTTAATAGTATTTTAAACGTTTTAGCACTCACTAATGAAGATTAATAAAACGGATGTAGGCCAGTGGACTTGAGCACGTAGGATATCGTGACTTTGGACTCATTGTACGGTGTTTCTCTGACGTGATACTTGCAGGGAAGTGAAACTTTCCAACTCTTGTGTAGGACCATGTTTTTAGGCCACTTCCTTGTTTTTAGCGTAAAAGAGACTAGTCAGTGAAATGATAACTGGCTAGACGCCTACTTGATCTAGTTTGACAACGAAACTAGATCTGTCACCTAAATTGATCTAGCTTGACAACGAAGCTAGATCCAACTCTTTAACTTGTTGATCATGCATACTAAACTGTCATGTTTACTTCCTTACCTGTACGCTTTACTACTTGCCATGTCATGTCATCCATGCATTGAATGTCGCATTTGTAGCACACGCTACAATACTCGTACTTGTACTTCCTTGTCCGGCTAGGTGCACCCCTATGCCATCGTGATAAAACACTTCCTGGCTCGTGATCCAGAAGATGGACGCCAGTCCATATACACGTGGAGGGGTAGGAATAAGCGATCACCTGAGCTTAGGAGTTGGCCCGCGCAGCCACTCTAACCAGAAGGCATAATCTCTGTGCACGAGGTGCTTACTTTACTTGTCTTGTACTAGTGAGTGTTTCTTGTAAAACTTATCATCCATGACATGCTTGTACTTTACTTTACTTTACTTGTTGCACTCATACTTTAACTGCCATGTTATTGCATTCATGCTAGAACTGCTAGGTTGCTTACCTTCACTTTCAGTTTCCTTGCACAAGTCTCTTGTAGACTTGCTGACATGTGCCCCTTGCTCTTTTGGGTGTCACATTTTAGACCTTGAGCCAGAGACCGTTGCTGAGTACGTGATGTTTTGCTGACGCTGAGCCTGAGTCCATGTCTGCCCAGGAGGAGTTTTGTGGCTGCCGGTGACTACTCTTAGAGACCTTGTTGTGCTTCCTTTTGCTTTAGGTTTTCTATTAGTTGCCGGTGCGTGGCACCTTTACCTTGTACGTTGTACTTTTTTGGCCATGTGTGGGCCTTTAGACTCTTTTTTCTTTTCAGCCTGGTGGCTTTTTCTGTGATGTTGAAACTTATTTTATGGATATTCTGAGATATCTCTTTTGTCTCATTTCAGTATTATTATCTTTGTTTCATTCGAGTTGCAAGGACCTGCTATTTAAAGTTGATTGACGCTTATCGGACTTGCAGCTTTGTAGCTTCAAGTCTGAGTGGACTTTCTCACGCTTCGCCTCCATATTTTTGGAAAGCGGGGCGTGACAGGTTTTGTTGGTGGCCCATGCAGGTCAGTCTTGCAATTGCGAATTAACGGAACAACGATAATAACGTAATGTCCATTAAATAAATTGCAACATCCGAGTCATAAGCCTTGAGTCTAGTCGTGGTAAGAAGACTTAGTAGGACGTCTGTGCTTGCTAGCTAGAGGCCCCTGATTGTTAGACTCCCTACTAGAAATTGATTTAATCGTCGTAGGAGTTACCTTAGTGGTTCTTGGCTAACTTTGACCATAGTAGACTTCTAAAATTCTTTTAGTCGTTCGATTTCGGACCAAGCTGAATGCATTTCATTACCGTCTAGCCCTTATAAAGTCTTAGCGCTTAGTTCTTAAATTTTTGGTTGGTCGACTGTAGGAGTTTCCACGTAGATTTCCTGGTTCATATCCTAGGCGTATGTATGTTTTGATCATCCGACCAATTTCCTTGCCTCAATTCACGAGATCACCTCATGACAATCGTCGTCAATTTTCGAACCTCTTCGTTACAAATCTTGAATCTTCTGAAAGTATTTTTCGATTTCCTCTTTTCCTAAGTATAAATTTGTTCAAAATTTTAATCTATATACACATACTTCGTGCTCTTTCGTTGACTTAAATTCTTAAAAACTTTTGTCGAAATTTTTGAATACTAGCTTATTATATTTTTCCAGCCAATACTTTCGTACCTATGTAAATACCATTGCCCCTTCATATATTAATTTTATTCTGAACTGTACCCTTATTTTGTCCAATTCAACTTATAAATTTCCCTTCTTATTTATGCCATTCAAAGGACCCATCGCTCTTCCTTTTAATATACTTTTCAAGTCACATGGGATTTCAGCTTTCAGCAAGTCGAAGTTATGCTCATCGTTTTCCATATTTCAGATTTTTGTAAAATTACTATTTCATAACCACTTCCGGATTTAGACCCTCCATGGTTTGATTTTAAAGCTTTGCTATCAATTTTGATAATTCCTCTACTAATATATTATTATTATCTTTCCGCTCACCATACGTGCTTTTAGAATAATTTCTAAACTAAAATGAATTTCAATTATTTTTATCTGTACCAGGCTCGTTGTGCTCGTATGCTAAGAGCTTTGTGTAAACCAGTTTCATTTTTGGCACATCCTGGTTCCTTTAAAAGTAGTTCCAATATTTATTATTATTAAATTCTTCCCTGGCTTAAAGACTTTGAGAGCGTTTTAAACGAGCTTCAATTCTTCAGTTACTTTAATTTCATTCTTTGAATTTCCAAAATTTTTGCCAAAATTATATTAAATTACTGTCGTATAATATTTTCTAAAAACTACGTCCTTAATGTTCGTGTGAATGATTTACTTCCTTTTATGATGACTTTCTATAAACCATTCTCTCTTATTATGTATATTCGACTCAACCTTATTTTGAACAACTCGTTTTATCGACCTCCAAATATTTTTATACAGACGAGGAATCCAACTTTTGAAGTACAACAGTTTTCAAATCTCGCGTATTTTAGCTTATGTTGCTTCATTTCTCAATCCTATATAAGTATCACTACATCTCCCTTTCCTCTACCTAAACATTCACAGCGAATCACTGTTTCACCTAACCAAGCTGTCTCCTTGTATTCGTCCTATCTGAACTCGTGCTTATCGATCCTTCCCTCGACACGCTTTCGACCTCCCTTCATTGCTTAGGCTTTAGTGCCCGTCAATGTCTGTGTCAACTCTAAGTTGTTAGTAGGCCCTTGGACCTTGTGATGTAGTCGTAGTGCACGTACCTAAGTTGTGTACGTGGGCTTGAATGAGTGTACCCCCCATAGTATATTGATGCTTGCCTATTGTGTGGTATATATATACATACTCGGAGTTATTCGTGATATTATGAAGTTGTTTGTGTGTTAGTAATCATAGATTTGTGTGTGGTTAGCTATACCATACTAGGGATGCCTGTGTATATGAGAATTAGTGTTGGAATATCTAATGGAGTGTACGCAGTTAGAGATACTTGTAATGGTTGAAATAAAATGATTGGTAAAGCTATGTGTATGCTAGGTGTGATAACAATAAGTGTACATATAGTTAAGTGAGTGGGCCTATTGTGTGACCCATATATTAGTACGTGTGAGTATGTGCTCGTAGGTAGATATGTATCGTGCTTGGACGTAAGTAGTTATGTTTTGTTGCATGAGTATATAGGTGGTATACATATGGTAGTAGGATTATAATTTTGATTGGTACTGCTTGCTTTACGGGATGTTGCATGCGTGCATACCGTGAGGTATACACGACTATTGCACATCATAATTATGTATGTGTAGATGTGTTGGTATACTAATTATAGGTAGTAGGCTATGGTGTGAATATATATGTTGCATGTGTGTGACTATACGATGAACGCGTATGTATTAGGGAGTGTATTTAATTATAAGTGCGCTGATGTCTGTATTATTATTATGGTATAAAGAGCGATTGAACTATGTGAGTATTGCCTGACTAAATATTAAGTGTGATTGACTTACGGTATGTTTATGGTTGTATTGGTAGACGTATAAATATTGGAGTGGTATTGGTATAGGTATGAATGCCGTATTACGTATATAGAATATTCTGATATGTGTATTGAGTCTCACTCAAGCTTGAGTGGGTATACTCTAAGTATATTGATATGTATGTCTGAAGTTTGAATGTAGCGATGTTTGATGTATGTATAGTGATAGGAGTATTTGTGCCTGGTTGTGTTACGCACATGATTGTGGGTCGCTACACCAGTATATAGTTATAGGTGTTGGTCTTGTGGTATAGTTAATTACTAAGGACTTGCCCGTGTGAACGTATGTGTGCTAGCTAAACTAGGTGTGTAGGTGAACTGGATATATGATGGTGATTGGTATATATATGAATGAAATGTTAGCGTGTATGGGTGTGCACCATGCACGGGTAAGTATGTGCTTAGTT
Source organism: Scilla litardierei (assembly GCA_030789695.1). Taxonomy (NCBI): domain Eukaryota; kingdom Viridiplantae; phylum Streptophyta; class Magnoliopsida; order Asparagales; family Asparagaceae; genus Scilla; species Scilla litardierei. Next base: position 120,970,711 of record CM061135.1, on the reverse strand, counting down.
ATAGTTATTGGTGACTATGGTATATGTGGCGTGACGTAAATACAGTTATAGGACCGTATGTAATGTGAAGGTATGGTGAAATTATTGCATGCATTTGAATGACTATATAATTGTGAAATATGGTAGCGGTGAATGTATATTAGATATAGTAAAACCTGATTTAATAATGGTATGGGTGACTACATGTGTTGAGATGGTTGGTATCGGATAAATATTGGGGAGTAGTATACACATGCTTGTTTTGTGCATAGGTAGTTAGCTATACGTAGAACAATGATTGTATTTGCTAGTGTGAGACCATACTTATATGAGTGTCTGAAATATTGTTTTGTGTTAGGTAAGTAGTGGTTATATAAGGGATGTATGCTTATATATATGATTGAATTACGTGTATGAAATTGACTGACAATAATATGTATAAGCGTATAATGTACGTGAATATATATATATATATATATATATATATATATATATATATATATACATACATACATACATACATATACATATACATATGTTGGTAGTGTTAATGTTTGACTATCTAATGCATATATAAGCACTTGTAATGACTATACCTGGTTTGAATTATAATGTGACTTGATTGGGGTAGTTACTAGAACGACTAGATATGTTAGAAAGTCCGAGGACGGACTTTATTCTAAGGTAGGGAGGATGTAACGACCACTTTTCGTTGTACTTTGTTCGTGCACGTGCTTTTGACCGTGCACGTGTTTATTTTAGACTTTATTTGTTTGTGAACACTTTGTTGTGACATGCCGTTGTGAACGTCTCTGAGAGTATTAAATAGTGGCACTAATTTGGAACGACATTTCTCGAGTCGTTTTCCCACAATTTAATCTTATTCGATGAGACGTTGCGATTCTCACTTTTGACGGGAGACGTTTCTATTTTTAGTTTCGTCGTCCGATGTCGAAATTGAGATCCGTCTTCTTAGTTAGCTCACTTTCATCATCACGATCACCCCGATATTTATTTTATAATTTTTGGAGTTTATTTGACCACTTTTATATTTTTAGCAAGGTTTAAAATATTTTTAAAAGCTAGGTTTTAAATTAATTTCGGCAAAGAAAATTTATTTGAGTTTAAAATGTTTTAAAGAATTTTTGAGCCAATTTCCAGCTCATTTGGGCCGCACCCTAGCTTTGGGTGAGTTGGAGATGTTGAGATTTGAATTTTAAATTATTTTGAACTCCTAATGCCATTAGGATTAGCCCTAGACCTAGTCAACCCCTCTACACTATATAAACAACCTTTAGGAAGACCTATTTTCGCAAGAAAATAACCATAGCCGCTTCCAAAACCCAAATTTGACGTTGCGACGAATCGTCGCAACGTTGCGACGAACTTCCCCGCACCGACCGAAGAAACAAGGCCAAAACCCCCGCTCCGACCACTGCAGCCGCCCGCACCAAGATCTCGCCCGCACCCACTGCTGCCGCCCCCTCTGTTCCCTCGCTCCGACCGAGAGGAGCTCTCGGTCAGACCGAGAGCACAGCCCGCATCCCCGCTCCGCACCGACCCCGCACCAAGCCGCTCTGTCGCCCCGCCTCCGCCCGTGTCTGACCGAGCAGATCGCCCGCACCGACCGAGAGCCCCGACCCTGCACCGACCCACTGCATGTGCAAGCCCGTTCCTAGTGCCCGACCGAGAGAATCCCCCGCACCGAGGCTGTACGACCGAGAGACATTCGTCGCAACCCTGCACCCGTCGCACCACTTGCCACCGTGGGCCCCCCAAGTTCTCCAGAAATATTGTGGGTCCCCCATAGGTCCCTAGGACTACTGTGGGCCCCACCTAGGTGCTTGCTCTTCAAGGAATTGCCGTGTACGACATTGCGACACGTCGTAGCCCGTCGTCGCACGTGCTAGCTTTGGAATCTGGATTCGTTGCTCCGGTTGATGCTCTGAACATTCCAGTGAGGAATCTATATTGGAATCAGGACTTGGAGCGCGTCCTTTTATATCAACCCCTGGCATCGCTACCTGACGCCAGTGTAGCTTTCGCGTCGTGTTAAGGTAACGCTTTGCGCCCCTAGGACCCCCAACCCAATTACATGCTAATCAAGACTAAAATCAATGTTTTAATAGTATTTTAAATGTTTTAGCACTCACTAATCAAGATTAATAAAACGGATGTAGGCCAGTGGACTTGAGCACGTAGGATATCGTGACTTTGGACTCGTTGTACGGTGTTTCTCTGACGTGATACTTGCAGGCAAGTGAAACTTGCCAACTCTTGTGCAGGGCCATGTTTTTAGGCCACTTCCTTGTTTTTAGCGTAAAAGAGACTAGTCAGTGAAATGATAGCTGGCTAGATGCCTACTTGATCTAGTTTGACAACGAAACTAGATCCGTCACCTAAATTGATCTAGCTTGACAACGAAGCTAGATCCAACTCTTTAACTTGTTGATCATGCATACTAAACTGTCATGTTTACTTCCTTACCTGTACGCTTTACTACTTGCCATGTCATGTCATCCATGCATTGAATGTCGCATTCGTAGCACACGCTACAATACTCGTACTTGTACTTCCTTGTCCGGCTAGGTGCACCCCTATGCCATCGTGATAAAACACTTCCTGGCTCGTGATCCAGAAGATGGACGCCAGTCCATATACACGTGGAGGGGTAGGGATAAGCGATCACCTGAGCTTAGGAGTTGGCCCGCGCAGCCACTCTAGCCAGAAGGCGTAATCTCTGTGCACGAGGTGCTTACTTTACTTGTCTTGTACTAGTGAGTGTTTCTTGTAAAACTTAACATCCATGTCATGCTCGTACTTTACTTTACTTTACTTGTTGCACTCATACTTTAACTGCCATGTCATTGCATTCATGCTAGAACTGCTAGGTTGCTTACCTTCACTTTCAGTTTCCTTGCACAAGTCTCTTGTAGACTTGCTGACATGTGCCCCTTGCTCTTTTGGGTGTCACATGTTAGACCTTGAGCCAGAGACCATTGCTGAGTACGTGATGTTTTGCTGACGCTGAGCCTTAGTCCATGTCTGCCCAGGAGGATTTTTGTGGCTGCCGGTGACTACTCTTGGAGACCTTGCTGTGCTTCCTTTTGCTTTAGGTTTTCTGTTAGTTGCCGGTGCGTGGCACCTTTACCTTGTACGTTGTACTTTTGTTGGCCATGTGTGGGCCTTTAGACTCTTTTTCTTTTTAGCCTGGTGGCTTTTTCTGTGATGTTGAAACTTATTTTATGGATATTCTGAGATATCTCTTTTGTCTCATTTCATTATTATTATCTTTGTTTCGTTCGCGTTGCAAGGACCTGCTATTTAAAGTTGATTGACGCTTATCGGACTTGCAGCTTTGTAGCTTCAAGTCTGAGCGGACCTTCTCACGCTTCGCCTCCATATTTTTGGGAAGCGGGGCGTGACAGTGCGCAGTGGACCTGCTTAAGTTTTTGAAATTTTGTATTTCTTTCCGTAGCACCCGCCACTTCGGAAATACTGATACGGATTTGTACTTATCGAGTATTCCGGGGAGCGGGGCGTTACATTTGGTGGCCCATGCAGGTCACCGCACTGTGACTGTATAGGGGTAGTACGTGTAATATTCCTGTGTTTGATGGTAGCTGAGTCTTAAGGTGGGTAGAACGTCGTAGAGTTTATAAGTAGTACCCTCAGCCTAGACTCCTAGCTTTAGAAAATTCGGGGACGAACTTTATTTTTAAGGTGGGTAGATTATAATGTCTGTATGTGTTATAAACTAATTGAGTGTGTGTGTATAATAATTTTGTTGTGTGAATAGTAATTTGCTACATGAATTGTATGGTTGTGTTTGTATTGTTGATCTTGATTCTTAATATTATTATCATTGTTATTATTGGTAGTATTAGTTTTGTCATTGGTGATCTTGATTAATAGACTCATTAATATTATGATGCTGATTATTTGGAATTGTTATTATCATTGTTATCATTTTTGATGATGTTATTGATATTATTTTGCTAATAATGATTGGGCCTTTGGCTAAGTTTAGTAGCTTAAGATTTCATTGGACTTTGTTGGGCTTGGATTGTTTTAGAAGAGAGATGAGATTTTAATTGGGGATGGCAAACTTGTAAATAAATGGGACACCCAATTATTTAATTTTCCTTCTCCATTCTTCTCATATTTTTTTAATTCCTCTTTCCTTTCTCCCTTTCATTTTCCCCCTTTCTTCTCCCCCAAGCCTAGGACGAACCCTCTTCCTCCCCCGTGCTGCCGATTCCCCACTTGCTGCCGCATGCAACCAGGCGCAAGCAAAAAAACGAAAAAAATAAAGAAATGGAGAAAGAACTTGGAAGAGAAGAGAGAAGAGAGAAGAGAGAAGGGGGGATTCTTAGAGAGAGGAAGAAATTGAAGGAGGAAGAGTAGGGTTTGGGATTTTGGGTTTGAAGTTGGAGATGGTGAAGTTTCTCTTGAAATTAATGGACGATTTTGAGTCTCTACAAGAGGATTCGGGATTTTGGAGCTTGGAGCTTGAATTCATGGTAGAGTTCTTCCTGAATTGAGATAGGAATCCTAACTTGGTTCTCTAAATATTAAATTTAGGCTAAACATGAGAGATGGGGCTAGTGTCATAATTAATTTTATAAGGATTAAATCTTTACGGCTGGTGCCAAATATTTAGTGAAAGCATTACATTTTGCAAGGGCTTGTCGCAACTAAAATATACATGTTATAAGTGCTTGTTCTTGGGTAATATTCATATTAAATTCATAAACTTGTGTACTTCAAAATTCTATGATATGCCATGAGTTATTTCCAGTTGGTTGTATTAGTGCATTGCATCCTTTTGCTCCATGTGAGTTGGGTTGGAATTCCTACTGGGTCACGCTATGACGTGTCCCCATTGATATTTTCAGGTGTTGGATCGTGGGAGTTGGAGACCCATTAGTTCAACAGGTTGGAGGCGAGTATTATGAGAGGTCTAGGTGTGTGTGTTCTGTACTTTAGCGAGATGTGAGTTGTTATGTTGTATACGAGATGTGTATGAAGAAGTTGTATAAATAGTTTGTGTATATATCAGTGTTTGGATTGTTGTCTCTTTTGTGTTTCTGTGATATCTGGAATGCTACATGTACTATCCCAGCAGTGCGCAATGGACCTGCTTAAGTTTTTGAAATTTTGTATTTCTTTCTGTAGCACCTGCCACTTCGGAAATACTGATACGGATTCGTACTTATCGAGTATTTCGGGGAGCGGGACGTTACAGAAGAAGGCTTGTGGGTAGGGAAGCCATTTATAGACGAATTAGACTGTCCTTGGATGAGGATGAGTCTACAGTAGAGTGTAGGGTTACTTCTTTCTCATGCCTATCACATCACTCAAAGTGTAGAGGTTGAAGAGGGCTTATGGGCAGGGAAGCCATTTATAGACAAATTAGGCTGCCCATGGATGAGGATGAGTCTACTGTAGAATGACCATGAGTCTACAGAAGACACCCTGTGAGTCTACAAAGCAGTGATCGTGAATATACATAATATTTTATTCAGCGCGCACTTCTTCCTAAATTATAACGCGTTGTGCGACGTATTAAAACAGTTTAGAGGAGATTTTTATTACTCAGTGCGCCCTATGAATTATGCACGTGAGGTAACAGATTTTATTTTTGAATTAATATTAATCAGCGCAAAAACGGTAAAATTATACCACGCTATGCGCGTCGAGGAAAAACGGGTTACATTCAAATAAAATTACTCCAAGCGTACGTCATGTAAATTTGTCCAGATTTTAACCATTGTGCGTGTCGAGCAAAAACCATAATACGAGAAAAAATTTCAGCTAATGCATCGAATAGATAAAGCACCGGATTCGTTAAAGGAGTGGTGACATATACCATGATGGACGATCTCTACATGATGTCAATGTACTCAGCTATATCCAGCATTACGCTGCTGAAACAAGTTTACAAAATTGTTAGTAAAATATTACTCTTACTTACGTCGATTGAACAATTATGTTATCCAAAATATTATTGCTCAATGCGCACAATGGTCCAACTATATGCCCGTTTTTCGCTTTGAGAAGTTTTGATAAACCATAAATGATTTGCTCTCCGCGCAAAACGGCCATATTTTGCCGGTTGTGCGCGTTGAGCTATTTTGTTAGATGCTATCAATTTTGCTCAATGTGCACCACAACGGTCATACATTATTGGGAACAACATCTGGCTGCTATCAATCTGCTGTAGATTTACGAGCATTCTTCTGTATAATCAAAAGCAATTTGTTGTAGACTACGGGGTCTCTTGTATTACCTCTCAGTAACTCTATTGTAGTCTCATCCTCATCCATGGCCAGTCCAATTCGTCTATAAATGGTTTCCCTACCCACATGCCCTCATCAACCACTACACTTCTTGATGATATTATTCTATCTTATTTTATTTGATTCTAATTATATGATATTTTTCTACAACATTCTATTTTTTCCTTATCACTGCTGCGTCCTCAACACTCAAAGATGGACAATATACTAGCGGCAAGTGACGTGATGCTGAAATTGAACACATCACATATATATTGATTCGAAGATGTTCTTTGCTCCTTCATATGTTATGTTTGTCGTTATTGAAGCTATCACCTCTTCTAGGCACATCCGCTTCATTGCAGACATCACTGTGTGTATTTGTACTTTGATCCTTAGTTGCAGCCATCACTGCTTGATGATAATAAATGTTCTATCTTATTCTATGTCTACCTGTACAATATTTTTACTTAATTATGCTTTGTTATGTGTTCATCACTGAATCTTCTTCAACGCATACAGTGGACAGATGGCCAAAATATTTGCAGCAAGTGACGCTGATGTAGCTGATGGAGCAGCTCATAAATGCCAACAAAGTTGAAATTTTTTTCATGGTGGGAATCCATGTATCCCTAGTATAGTCTAGTGCTTGAATTGTTTACCAGTTTCAAATTGTGATGTTGCAAAATGTTTAGAAGTAGTTTCGACTTTGTTGTGTTATGTACCTTTGAATGCATAAATGTTGTAGTATGTTGGAATACAGACCTTAATACAATGTCAATAAATTTGAGATGAATGCTTCACATTACAAAATTGTGTGATGCTAACTTAAAGTACCCACAATTACTCAACTCGCACCAACAGCAACAGCATTGAACGTTGTGCGAGCTGAGCACAACTGTCTACAATTACCAACATTTACTCAACGAGCATAACCGTCAAAGTTAGTAACTGTTGGTGCGCATGGAGCATAACTGTTTATAATTACCCAAATTACTCAGCACGCACATCTGCAACATTATTGAATATTTTGTGCGCTTATTAGTAAACCTGTACAATTACCAAGTTTTGCTCAGCATGCACAACGGGCAAAAGTTGTAACCATTGTGTGCACGGAACAAAACTGTTTACAATTACCCATAATTACTCATCACGGATAGCTACATGCCTCATTCTCTTCATTCTCTTCAACTCTTCTGCTTCTTATTCTTACTCTTTAAGCACATTAATTTTCTTAACAATTATCAAGATCTGCAGCAATAGAGAAATTATAAGGTATGAGATCCGCAGCAGCGGATATAGGTCTCGAATGATAGGCATCATCCTCATACACTTATAATCAAGACTTTGTGTTTTAAGATTCAATTTGGACCCCCAGCTCTATTAATTCAACGCCACAATGGCTGCATTTTGGACTAAAATATAGGATGCTGTCATTTTCAGATAACCATTTTTAAAGAGAACCAGTTTAGTTTCATCACATTTATACTGATATGTACATGACAAATGCAAGTATTATATTTCTTCCAAGCTAGTACAAAATTGTTCCCTATAGTATATAAAAATGTCGGCCTTCATATCAAAGCCTTGTTAAGTCATCGGGCGAAGATTTTTCCTACAGAGAATATGCAGCAATGATGTTAAAATAATTTATACTAGTATATAAAATAGTAAACGTTTGAGAAAATATACCTTCTTTCTACCAGATGAACTCATACGACAAGTTTTCATGACATGACCCTTTTCTGTACAAACACTGCAAGTCCTTGTTCTTGCTTGACTTTGTTCGTGTGAGACTTGTATTCCAGACGGAATCCTTGACACCACTCATGGTCGGCATTTAGTTCTTGCTTTTGCATGATCATGCATAATGACATCATTTACTCACACTTCTTGTTTGATCGGTGCATTGGACCCCACCTGAGTGCTTGGCGCTTCAGAAGCAGTTTGCTCTTTATCATTCATTTTATGTTGGTCTAAAAACTGTTTGCCCACTCAAAGACGTCATCAAACAAATGGGGAACTCTTGTAACCACCTCCACGACTTTATCGAATGATGAACGAAGTCTCCAGGTTTAAAGTGGAGTACTTTGATTTGGATGCACTCTGTGTACTGTGCTAGTCGAAGAGGCCCTTAGACTCATGATGCTATGTCTTGCATTTAGAGTCCACCTTGGTAAAATATATCTCTCAGGGATGGCTTGCATATCAAACTTTTGTTTCATGATATATAAAATTTACGTGCATAGCAAACCTTCAGTCACAGCCCTTGCACACGTAACCTGAACATTTCCGTAGATATATTGCATTGAACATTATGCAAGTAGCTCTTTCCATCAATCTGCATAGTTACTCTATATATGGTCGTATCTCCATCCATGCTCACCCTTTCAAGCCGACAATATAAAGTATTTTTGAAACGAATTTAAAAAATGGAAAATATGTTTCTAGTATATACCTTTGCGTCATGAACCTCTAACTCATGCATGCTGCTAAATTCTAGTTTGTTCCTCATACAAAAAGTATCTTCTCTCCTCTTTATATCGTTGAAATTTTACGGCTTAATCATACTGATCAATGAACTCATATAATGGAGTCATACAATTTACGTATCCATCAAAATATGCGTTCATGCTTTCACTCCTTTGGCTGGACATCATCCTACACACAAAACAAGAAATGAATACCATATGATTAGTTTATTTTGATTATATATTTTTACAACAATCTCTATCGTATTAACATTTTTATACCTACAAAGAAAGTATCCAGTAGATACACCTTAATCCAATGCTGTGCTTTCTCATGCATCGTATATAACCACTTCCAGGCTTTCATTTCATTTTTTGTTATTTTGGCAATGGCTCCTGAAATTCCTTTTGGTACTTCTCAATTAAGATGCCCCAACAATTCTCAGCTTCTTCAACATTTTGACTGTTCTTACACCAATTTGCATAGTTTTCATCAAATTCAGGGTTATAAGAAGACCACACTGAACGTAGATGCTCATCTTCATGCAGACTGATATGCCATATGCAATACATGTGCTTTGTATTTGGAAAAACTCTTTTGATTGCATTGTATATTGTCGGGTCTTGATAATTGATGATAGCTCCTGGTGCTTTATCCCACATACATGTTAACCACTGTCCAAATAACCACACAAAGGATTCTTCCTTCTCATCAGCAAGAAGAGCACATCCAAATAAAATAGACTGTTTATGATGATTGGCACCTGTAAAATGTGCAAAATGCAACATGAATCTATTTGTCTTTTAAGTGACATCAAATACTACCACATCTCTAAACTGGTTGTATGATGTCCTCGCCCTTCCATCAGCCCAAAATATACTCATACATACATTCTCTTCATCATGCTCAATAGCATAATAGAACTGAGATTCTGTAGCTTGCATTTAATAAATTGTTATATTACTCTAATGTGTTGCTTCCAAATATTTTTCTTTCTTGCTGCTCACCCATGATCAATGCATTGTTGCGTAGTAATATTAATATTATTACTACTCGTGGAATTTAGAATCCTTGCAATCTTTGCAGGTCCTACTCCACAGCCACACATCTGATCAACTAAATTCCTATATGTTCCGTCCATATGCGATCTTTTATGTGATCGTACCATCTGGATCTACGATGGGCTTTTTATCAACTCATGATTATGATCATCATCAAAGGTGTTTATGCGTCATACTCCATCGATGATTTTATGAATTGTCATTCGAGCCATACAGCCTTCTCTCTCATTTTTCCTTCGATTAACTTCCCCCTATCTCCCTCTTATCTTTTAAGCTTGTATACCATTCTTTGTTGCACGTATACTTCCTCCTCGTGGTATTGCCATCTTTTCCCTTTCCCGTAGATCCCTTTCGGGTTGCAAAACATTTTATTGCTGCATATGTATTATAAAATATATATGCATCTTCTTCTGTTTGAAATTTCATTCCAATGTGTGGGCTGCCTTTTCATTATCATTATGCCTATCCTCTTCATATACACTGTTTGCACTGTCATTTTCAGCTTCAATCTCATTTGGCATCTCCTGATCATGCACAAAGGGTTCACTCTCTTTGATTTTCATTTTCTACATTAGAAACAAATAAAAATATCAGTAATATTGATACTGCATGACTGTTATATATGTCTATCCAAGTAGCAGTAGATTATACATCATCTTGTTAGTTGAAACCACACTACTATTACTAATCATGTTAAAACATTGCGTATAATAGCTAGTCTTTTTCAATCTGATCTAATTTTTACCATCATATTTGATGAAAAGATCAATACATCACAAAATCAAACATATCACCAGTTTTGCACGGTGGGCAATATTATGTACAACATTCGCTCTATGTTGTTGTGCTATATGAGCGGCTTCATAAGTTTTGATGGACATCTCATATTTCTCAAGGTGCACAACGGGCTAAATTTTTGAATCGTTTTGCACGGAGAGTAATTTTCATCGCAACACTTTGCTAGGTTGGAAATTACTCACCATGTAGACTGTTGTGCATAGAGAGTAATTTCCCGCGCTAATCGTCCAAAGGTTGGAAATTACTCACCTCGCAAACCCCTTCAAAAATTTATCCCGTTGTGCATGTTGATCAATATGAGATGTCGAGTAAATTAGGGATGACCATCCTTACCTCGATGGAGAAGAGTAGGAGGGGAATCAACGAGCGTCTGATAGCAGGGATTTGGGGGCGATCTCATGCTTGGGCTGTCGAAATCGAAGACATAGTGCAAAACTGGGGATCGACTCCAGCTTCTGCATTTTGCGCAGGAGTGAGCAAAAGAAGTGGTAACGATTGTATTTTAGTACAAAAGGGCTTAAAGTTAATTTAGTACAAAGGCGCTTTGAAAAGGGCTTAAAGGGCACGATGGTAATTGCACCAAAAGATCATATATTACTATGATAGCGGATCGAATCGGATGGTATGGAAGGGTCGAGCGCAGGAATCGTGCCTGAGCTTGAGCGCAGGCGCATTTTACCCATATATATATACACACACATATATATAACTATATCACCACATATGCATATACAACACAATATACAAACACAATATACTAATATACTAAGGGTATGCATACTCCTACATGAGTGGGACATAGAGATCCACATATATGGGTCCACAAACACATTATATATATATACACACACTATGAACATCACAATTAATACAAATGGATTTATTATACATATACCATAAGTATTATAAAAAAGGTTATACATTACCTGAAATCACTTACTCATCAGTCTTAACCTCTGGGGTTGTCATGGCGAATGCATGACGCCTCGGCTGGTTCTGCCTCACTTGTTCAAAAGCCTGTTGTTGTGGGGCCAGAGGTGGTCCATACTGAGTAGATCCAGAAGGTTCAGCAGTCGTCGGCTTGTTGGTGCGGTGAGGGCAATCTCTGGTTGCATGTGCAGATGCTCCGCATACTCCTCCTTTCTCTTCAAATAGACCAATATATCATTAATGGATATCACTACGAATTTATCCAGAAACTCATAGAACATGAGATTCATGATATTAATGAATACTGCAGGGGCGTTGGTCACAGCGAATGGCATTACAATGAACTCGTAATGTCCATACCTGGTCCAGAAAGCTGTCTTGTAGATGTCCTCATTCTTAACCTTTCCCTGATAGTATCCACTCCTGAGATCCAACTTCGATAAAACTCGTGATCCACCGAGTTGATCGAAGATGTCATCGATGCGAGGTAACATGTACTTATTCTTTACCGTGGCTTTGTTCAACTCCTGGTAATCCACACACATCCTTCTCGATCCTTCCTTCTTATTGACCAACAGAACAGGTGCACCCGAGGGAGATACGCTGGGATGGATGAATCCTTTCAACAGCAGGTCGTCCAATTGCTACCGTAGCTCTTTAAGTTCTGCAAGAGCCATATAGTATGTGCCTTCGAGATCGGTTGAGTATTCGGCATAAGGTCAATGCTGAATTTCAGAGCTTGGTCAGGCGACAATCCAGACATATCCTTCAGAATACATCTTCGAAGTCTTGAACCACTGCAGGCTTCTCAGATTCGACTTGCATAGATTCGAAGATCACTTCATTCGACTGGGCCCGAAATTTGTCAGGTCCGAGCGAACGACTTCCACTGGTGAATTCGAATACCGGATGGTCGGGGGTCTCAAATTCTACTATCTTCTTATGACAGTCGATAGTAACATTGAAGGTTCCTAACCAATCCATGTTGAAAATAGCATCAAAGATGGGCGTGTCCAGGACCATGAAATCTGTATAGAGTTCATGTCCAGTATAATGCACCCACTTCCATGCTAAGACAAAACGTCTCCCCGCCATACTGAGACAAGAAACTCAGATAAATTTTGTGTACTAGATAAATCTAAACGTTTTGGCTAAAGATAGTATTTCTATTGTTCTAAAGTTTTGCATAATGCAGGACCTGCATGGGCCACCACTAAAACATGTCACGCCCCACTTTCCATTATGCTTAGGAGCAAGGACGCGAGTGGGTTTGCATGTACTGGAGCGGTGAAGCTCAAGCCCAATAAGTGGTTGTGAATAATACCATATGCAGGAACTTGCATGCATTCAGAAACAACATAAATAACTATAAATTTAAGCCAACATCCGGAAAGAAAGTACACAAAGTAACACGGCCCCAAGCAAGGCCAACAATAACAGAGTTCTACAAAAATGGGTACACAACCCTACAAAAAATGTAATAAAAGAAATCCTAAGCAGTAGCAAGAAAGACTCAGCAACTAGTTCTTAGTGGGGAGAACTCCTGGATCAGCGTACTCCTGGTCATGTGGGTCAGTCTCCTAAATCAGCTCGTCCTCAATGCAACCTGTCTAGTGACCTGACATACATTTCAACCAACATAGAAATGTATGTCAACAAGGGTCATTGGCAATCAATAGTTATAAATGGGACCCTTGGCAAGATTTTCAAATCAGTTTACATGGCAGTTAAAGCATTTATGAACAAATGAACAATTATGATTTCTAAGCAGTTCAAATAGAGATTACACTAGCATGGCAGTATTATTTCTAAGCAGTAAGAACAGATTTTATATTAGCATGGCAGTTCTATTTTAAATGGAAGCAGTAGCAGTTCTATAAAATTATACATGTTCAATATAGCATTTTCAAGGCGTTCATGAGTGTGTTCAATTTAGTGACTAAGGTTCACGTCGTTAGGCGGATAGCACGTGAATCTCCATTCTCGTGCCCTCGAAGGTGACTCGTTTACTTCTGACTAGTGCCCGCAAACCCAACCCCACCCACGTGTACTTTCTAGACCACAAGCCAGAATCAGCCAAACCGACCCGCATGATTAATAATACTGGAACATGAGCCAGACTAGCCAAACCGGCCCACCAGGTAGCCAAACCTGGCATGCAAGATCTATGATTAGCCAAATCGACCCGCAATAGCCATGATTTTTCAAGTAGTTCAAGATTTCCATACATGTCCAGAAACGTTGCAATTCACAAGGCATATTCAATTAACTTATTAAAGTGTCCACATGCACGCAAGCGGGTTTTTATCTTGCAATACACAACATGTAACATGTGAAGTTTGGTGTCGCATTAAATGAATGGTATTTAAACATGGAGAAAATGCCAACTTGCCTGATTTTGGTGACTTTGGCTGTCCAAACGAGCTAATGAGGGCGTGATCTAGCTGCGAGGTTGAATTCGTGTTATTAAGCTAACCGTTCTCAACCAATTAAATCAACATTAAATCTAACTTATTATATACATAATACACTGATTAATAATACTGTTTACTGTATATAATATATATACTGATTACATACTAATATATATAAACTATTGTAAATATAAATTAATAGTTATATTTTGCGGAGATGCTTGTTGAAGCTCGGAGTAACGGCAGGTATTGCCCCCAATCTTTCGGATATTGGAGAATATTATATGGGACACTTTGGGGGACAGGACACACTGAGCAAATTAGCTAAGACAGCGCTGGCGGCTGTGGTATGGCATGTTTGGAATGAGAGGAACAGGAGAGTTTTTAAGAACACCAGCAGGAGCAAAATTCTACTATTTGAGGATATCGTTGCAGACATCAGGATTGCCCTAAAAGACACAGATCTGGATGAAGAAGAAGCAAGGGAAGCACTGGCGAATTGGGGCTTCCGTGATATGGGCTGGTCGGTAGCTAAACTCTTATGTTTTGTGCTTTCATGTATTTATGTGATGTTTACAGAGCCATTATCCTGCGGGTTTCTTATGGACTAGGATTTGATAGTAGGAAGCGACAGCGCTTGTGCCCTATCCTTGCTCTATTAAAAACTTATCCCTAAGACGAAGCACTTTGTATTGTTTTGTACAGATTGAAATAAAGACTAACACTTACCCTTCAAAAAAATAGTTATAATATAACCTACAGTATGATATCACTCATAATATAATGTAACACAATAATATAATATTGTTCATGTATAACTTACAGCTTTAAGTTCGTTTCATTGCTTGAGTGACTTGCAGGTAGAAGAGTCATGGCGCAATTGAACGACAACTGGCGGCAGAGGTCGGCAGATCAACGGTGGTGGCGGCAGTCCTGGTCAGTGGTACATGGTTGCGGCGGCAGAAGCTGTGGGTTTGGGTGGGAAGACTAGGGGTGAAAGGTTAGAGGGTTTGCATCGGAGGATGGTTGAGGTTTTGATTGCTTGGGCGGAGGAGATGGATACGAGGGGTTTGCTTGGTGGTCGGAGGTGACGATGGTGGACGGGAGGTGGCGTAGGGGGGGTCGCTGGAGACGTGGGGGTGCTAGAAGAAAGAGGTCAGAGCAGTTGTTTAGAGTTGCAGCTGAAGAGGTTGCCGGAGGTGCCGTGGGTGCTGGCGTGGATGCTTGACGGGAGGAGGAGAGAGGGTTCGATGGGAAGATGTAACGCCCCGCTTCCCAAAAGACACCGGAAGCGAGGGCGTTACGCAGTCCGCTTGAACTGGAGTGGTGAAGCTTGAGTTCAATAAGCATCTGTGATAAAAACACAGATGAGGTCCTTGCATTTGCGTATCAGAACAATCAGAAACATTTCAGAAAATAAAGCCACAACCAGAGTTAAAATGTTCGTACACGAAATTAATCAACAAGCCTCAGCTGGGCTAAAGTAGCAACATGAAATAGAACGTACACAAAACAACAACGTCTGAAAGTAAACTAAGAAGCTGTAAAGTGTGGGGGTCCACTAGTCCTCCGCTGGAAGAGGCACTGCGTCAGGGGCGAACTCCTGACTCTCCAAATCTGGTGTCACGTACGGGTCCTCCGGGTACTCGAGCTCAGAATATGACATACATCCAAAAACATGAATGTATGTCAGCTAGGGGTCTGCAAGAAAGAGTTAGCAACCCAAGACAACATATACGACAGATATGAATTTAAGAAGGCATTTAATATTTTAAAGAAATGACTGCAGCAATCTAATATCAACAATTATATAGAAACGGAAACGAACATCCTTAACATGCAGTTCTAGATAGTTGCAAGATTAAAGTAAAGACTTTCTCTGAATTCATTAGCATATCAATTTTCATGAGACCAAGTTAGCATTGCAAGTATCATGAGATCACTTTAGCATTTCAAGTTTCATGTCAATAATTCACATATATCATAGGGTTCTCGCCTTTAGGTCGTGATGAGTAAGTCGTTCTTCTCACGGGGGCTTACCTTGATTGACGCTATCCCACCGCATGCGGGTGGTGCTCTTGAAGAGAGGACCCTTTCATATGCCTAGTGGCCACTCAACCCTAACCCCACCCCAATTTTGTGCTAGAACACGAGCCAGCCTAGTCGACTCACACGACATCACAAATTCACGATACCGCCTTCGAGGCGCACGATTTTCACGATGTCACTATTTGTTAGACATGTCAAGACACGCAGAAATTTAATGTTATCAACATTACTACATTATTGTGACAGTTCTACAAGGCAGAAGTTGGTTGAATAATTTTTACAGAAGTCTTAAAATAATAACGAACACGTGTTTTTATTGAACTTGTTACAGAAAGTATTTTTTTCTCCTTTTTGTTCAAAATTAAGGTATATCGTACGATATACCGTTGGATCACAAATTTTGTCCTGATCATCATGGTGTCAGTTTCTTACGTCATTTCATGTCAAATTTTCAAGTTATTCAACAATACGTGAAAGCGGCGTAAAAGTGCCGAAACTTCAAAAATCATATCAATTCGTATACTTGCCTGATTTTGACGTTCTTGGTGTCGTTGGAAACGTCTCGACGAGTACTATGTTACAGATAAGACGGTTTGCTGGTTTGACAAAACATAAAATCAGAATAGGAGTTTTTCGATCAAAACAGCTTTATAACAAGTTCCTATGACGTCTAATCAACCGGTTTTATTAGGTTCTCTACTTTACGGTGTGGGTTATGATTTATAGATAGGGGTACTAACCGTTACGCAGCAGGTGGGGAGCAGCGACAGCGATACGTGCAGCGTTAACGGTCTGGAACTCGTCGTGGCAGCGAGGAAGTCGACGGACAGCAGCGTCTGCGAACTCTGCAGGTAGTAGCGAGGATTTCAGCGAATCCCCGGGGTCGTCGACGTCAGATCTGAGGCTAATAGCGAGGATGAGGGCTACAACAACGTTGTACGCGTGTGTGGGAGTAGAGGAGAACCCCCGGGTTGCGTTCACGCACGCGGAGGAGGAGATCTGGTCGTTTGCGAGGCCGTGTGGTGTGTAGCAGCGAAGAGTGGCCGGCGTTTCTGGGGTTGGACTGGGCGGGGTTGATGTCAGCGTGGCCTGAAGGGGTGTTGGTGGTTGCTGCAGGCGGTGGGAGGTGGAGGCGGCACCCTGTATGGCTGGGAGGAGGCGCGGCCTTGGGCCGTGGGTGTTTGCCGTGAGTAAGGGGAAGATGAGAGGGGAGGCGGCTGTGAGTAGGGTGATGTCGTGGCCTGTGGGGGTTGCACCGGAGAAGAAGAAGCCCGGGGCTTCTGGTTGCGTGAAGAAGAAGAAGTAGGGGGTGTTCGGCGTGGGTTGAGGCCTTGCGTGGAGGAAGAAGAGAGGGGGGGTAGGGGAGAGGCGGCTGTGTATGATGAGGGTAGCCCTAGATCTCTAGGGTTTTTATAAATATATATATCTAGGGATTGCTCATAAAGGGACAGTAGGGTTTATAAGGGGGTAGTACGTGAGTATCCTAGGGCTTTTAGGTTAACGTGTAACCTTAGGTTTCCATTCTTAGCTTAGGTTGCTGTAGGTGCCATAGGGTTTTGTACAATAGGAAAGTAGGGTGCAGTATAAGCTATAAGGTTTATATTTTTATAACATTCTATTGTACTGACTAATCTGTAATGGTTTGAAAAGTGATAGCATGTGGAAAGCTAGAGCCTTAGGATTTATATCTATCTATATTTTTTTCATGAGAGAATGGGATAGGCTGATGCGTGTGTAAGATGGGTGATCCGGCCATAGAGGTTAATGCTAAGTTTAAAAAAGGAACTGTTGAATTTTATTTGTAATTAAAGGGCTAATTAGGATGGAATAATATTAGGAAGGTTTTTGAAATACCAATAATGATTTTTAATTGATTTAATCAAGGGGATTAATAGCAATCAATTTTAGTTATTAGGTCTTATTAGGAAGGTTTCATTTGAAAAATTAAAAGTTAAAAAAATATTTTGAAACTTGAATTTAAAAAGTTTAATGTTTGAATTTGAATTTTTGAAAAAGTTAACTAACTATATTTTCAAATAATTATTAAAGGATAATAATAATAATAAGTATGAAGAAAAGAGGTGGGTATGAGTACGGGTACGGGAGGAAAAATAATACACTAGATAAATACATATAATATTAGTGTTGAGAAACCGGTCGTTACAGAAGAGAACGGTGGCGGCAGTTGTTGCATTGGCTGAGGAGAGGACGGATGGTCGGAGGTTTTGGAGAGCGAAGAGGAGATGAGGTGCTGTCGGAGTTGTTGAGGTCTGAGGTCGGAGAGTGGTGGGTTGTGGTTCAGGTGAAGGGAGAAAAGGGGTTCACCGGAGGTTGTAAGGGTTACCGAAGTTGTCGTGGGGTTAGTAGGAGGAAGGAGGTAGCGCCGGAGGCTGTTGCAATGATTTTGGGAGACTGACGGGGAGGCTGTGGGTTGAGGAGAAGGGAGGTTGCAGTTTAGTGTTGGTGGAGGGGAAAGAGGTGGCACCGGAGACTTGGTTTTGGCATTGGGATGTTGTTGCCATGTTCTTTGGAGAGGAAGGAGGTTCATGGTTTGTTTGGAAAGAGGAGGAAGGAGAGTTGCAACTCATGGCTTATGGTCTTGTTATGAGAGAGAAATATAGGAAAGAGGGAGAACGTGGGTTCGTGGCCTCTTTTGTTCATTTTCAAACAGAGACAGAAGAGTAGTTACAACTTGCAAGGAATGCAATGAGTTGGGAACGTAGGATCTGTTGTTAAACCGTGAAAATAAATAGCGTAGAGGAAATGGATCCTAACAACGTGAAAGTGTAATTTGATTAAACATTAAGATTTGATTTAGGATAATCCATTAAGATTTGTTAAGAATTACTGGGTTAAATCTTATATAGAATATCTAACTAGTTAAGATATTTAGACTTATTAGAATAAAACAATTTAGCTAAGAAATTCTCTAATTATCATGATTTGTCTACTTAAGACAATTAAATTATTACAACTTCGCCCTACGACTACACATCATCAAAAACATAATTATAATATTAGTTTGATCGGGAACTCGTGTGGGTCGCGAATACGGGACCGATCATGAGTCTGAGTTAAGGCCAAAATTGACCTAGACAGTTGTCAAGCTGACGCAGACTTGAGATGTTGATCGAAGCCTCGTCAACCGTTAGAGTGGGACCCTTGGTTGGAAGAACCAGGGTCGAGTGATGGTAGTTGGAGAAGATGTGACGTTCGATCAAACTTTGAGTGGTATTTCCGTCGATCGTTGGAGGCTGATAAGCTCGACGTCGACCTTCGACATTGGATGATGACCGTCGATCTGAACCACAGGGACTCGTTAGGGGGTCGGATCTGGGTTCCAACCCAAATCCCCTCCGATGCTTAAGTTAGTATGGAACTTAAGGGAGAGAGTGAGCTTGGTGCAGTTGAGATCGACCCACGAAGGTTCGTCTCAAGACTGGCAACACAAGCTTGAATGTATAAGAAGTATAAGTTGAGAAAGTAGAGTTCTATGTCTTAGAGCTTGTACCTTGGAATTGGAACCCCTTTACCTTCGTTCTTCGGTCGATTTATAGGTAATTCCCCCTTGATGATGTGTAACCGTCCCTCATTGATTTGGACACGATCTTCTCTGGGATTCGAGTTTAACTGTTGTCCATTTACTCGGCCCCATTAACTTTCCCCTGAATGTTAGTGCCAGCCTAACGGTCAAAGGGTCATTCACCTGACTTAGTGGTACCCCGCTACGAGCGTGGGGGGTATCGGGTTGCGGATGCAAAATGGGTCGGATATGCGAATACTCCAGTTGGATTCGTACCCATGCACTCACAATGGCCCCCATCATTCGTGCCTCAAAAGTCGTGCTGACTGAGACCGAATGATGAGTAGTCTCCTTAAATGTGCACGATTTTCAAAATATCTGATTTGATTTGTGTCGTCAAAAACCCTTTCGCCTTTGGAGAAATCTCCGCCGTTTCTTGCTGTTGGCATTGGACACGTGTCGTGCATCGGATGTCAGCCGGTTGGATTTCTTCATATAAAAAAGAAATGTGAGAAAAAAGTCGAGATCTTTCTACTTCATCTTCTTCCTTGCTTCGTAAGCTTGCTTCCAGCATCGCCTCCCCAGAGATCGTCTGTTCAATTACAAGGTATCATCCTTCATCTACTCTGATTCTCTTTAGGTTTGTCAGGTATGTTTGCTCCGGTCGTATTCAAGGAGCCAACCAACGAGGAGCTTATGGCACGCCTTCGGCCCCCTCGATGCGTGGAAGTTTCTTGGAAGGGAAAAGGAATTTGGATTGAGCCAAGCCTTCCCATTCGCCGATGGGATCGAAAGTCGAAGGTCCCTGGAGTCATCTTAGATATGGCCCCTATGTTTTCTCTCGATCTGACTACGGAGGTGTGGCGTGGTTGCTTCTGTGATCCTTTTAGGGTTAGATTGCTCAATTTGGATGAGAAAGTGTGTTTCCCATGGAAGAGTGAGATTGGTGTGTATCTTAAAAGCTTTTCGCTTAGGACTCTGATTCTCCATTCACCCCTTCATCATGGAAGTTCTGTGCTCTTCGGAGCTTTCCATCTGTAGACTCGCTCCTCAGGCTTTCCCTCCTTTGGTTGGCTTCATCGAGTTGTGCGAGCTTTGTGGAGTTCGTC
>CM061135.1:120317594-120349595 GCA_030789695.1 Scilla litardierei | reverse complement strand
TGTCTGGCGTATCAGATTTGAAATGGCAACAATTTGAGACTCGCCAGCCATCTGATGCATGTTACCCAGAAATCAGAACAGTGCTTTAAATGTCTAGGAAGTTTGCTCCAGACAGTTGAATAGTTGGGCCGAAGATGGCACGCAAAACAGAGAGTTAAAAACTAATTACAAATAGTGCCACAGATGTTTGATGAAGGAAGTCCAGATGCAAGGTCGCTTTGCCAGATCCCTGAGATCATCAAAGTAGATGTCTGATCGATGCTGCCCAAGCTGGAGTCGCCAAGCAGCCAGACGTCTGGTAGGCCTTCACCAAACGTCTGGTCTGCTCAACTTGAAGTGCGCTAACTCAGCATCGTCAGCCATCTGGAGGGTCTTCTCAAGACATCTAATGGCTTCTTCTTAGCAATAAATGATGTGATTTCGACTGAACCCAAATTTTTTTGACCCGTCAATTCATGCAATAAACGGAGGAGATTAATCAAGGGTTATGGTAGTATAAATGGGAATCTTATGGCTTAATTTCTTTTATCTTTGTTGGAGAAAAACGAAGGGGAACCCACTAGAGCTTGAGTTTAGAGGAACTCAAAGATGGAATTTGGGGCTTCATCTCTTACCAAGAAATTGCATATTTAATTCATATTTCCCTCTTTGTGTATTTTGATTTATTGCATTGTAATGATTTTGGGATGATGTGTTTTATGATGATGTTTCCTTTCATGCTATGATGAATTAAATCACCCTTTGGGTATGTTATGGGTAATTGTAATGTTCATGTGATGTTACAATTTCTCTATTGAATTGCACATTTCTAATGTTTAGATTTGTTGTGGCACTAATTTCTACACTTGCATGACGATCACCCAACAGGGCTATGATCCAAGGGGATTATACCTAGAGGCCCCTCTTGATTTAGTCAAATGCCATGAGATTATTGACACGACGAATCACTTAATGCAACCCATATCGATTTAATTAATCCATCTTCCGATTGCGTAAGCCCAAAAAGGTATCACAATTGAGTTATATGTTGGTTTAACCCCCATTAGGGTATCTTCTAATGGTGCAAGCCCAGAAAGCTCACCATTGAGTTATATCATTTATCGTACACACTTCGAAAGGACGCACAAGAAAATTAGGAATCACCATTAGCAAAAACCCTAGATGACCCCATAGTACATACAAATCATTATATCTCTTCCCCAATATGTAAATCAAAGTTTGCGAATCCTAGATCACTTTTCACACTACCGATATACAACCAATTTTGTAGCTTGAGACGGAATTCTCTCGCCATTATCCATCCTTAATCAATAAAACTTGCCTAATTATAGAGCGAATTGTCCATGTGGAATACGACCAAGGACTCATCGGGATTTATTACTTCTTGACCTGTGATGCTTAGAGTAGCACTTTTTAGAGGCAAGAAATTTTTTAACACCGTTGTCGGGGACAATGGTTTTCTACAATTCACATTTTAATTGATTTTGGAGTTTTGGTTTGATTAGTCCATGTATTTAGTGTGAGTCTTTCTATTTTTTTTATTTTGCACTTATTGAGTCATTTTATATTCGTCAAATTTTCCTTTCTTTGAAAAATTCATATTTTAAAAATATTATAGATCAAGATGCATATATTTCAGACTTTATTTCTAGGTTGGTTAATCCAAATCCTACCGGTTTTCCACGATACGGATTAGGAGAACCCACATTTACATTTGCAAAAGTTTGAAAATGTATGATGCACTTTGTTTGAAGGGAACCAGTACATTGATAGACTATTTCTTATATATTTTCCATTTTCTTTGAGAGATTATGATATGCTTTGCTTTCATTCCCTGCCTCATGACTCATTTTCTACTTGGTTATCTTTTCAAACTGAATTCTTTAATACATTTCTCCGGCCTTTCACAATACAAGTACAAAGGCAGCAGCCATTAAAGAAACAGATATGGAGCTTTGCCTAAGAGGATGGAGAATATCTCTTTCAGGCTTGAGGGAGGTTCAATTGCTATTTGCTCGATTGCCCACATCACGGTTTCGGTATACACCATCTTCATGGATTCTTCTACGATGGTTGCAGCTAAAGTGTAGGAATACTTGGAGATGATGAGTGATGGCGCATTCCTGGAAATGGAGTTTTAGGATGCCTAGATATTTTTAGAGGCCCGTGCACAACGTGAGCACACTACACCATTTAAAGATTAGTCACTTAAATATGAAGACGATGGCCAGGCTATTCCTTTGGAGGATACATTTTAGCAGGTCCAGGGCCAGATTGAGAAGCTATCTGGGAGTTCATACCAATGCGACCCTATGGAATATCAAGAGGAACCAGATGAGAGAGTGCATTGGATCCAAGTAGAGGAGCTTGAGCGTAGACAGTTGGATGAGACGGAGATGGATGATAGGGTGCGCGTTGGTCATATATATGAAACGATGCATTTCCAGGTCGGTGATGATGAGGTGGACACGAGCGAAAGCGAGAGCTAGATCAATGATATTGAGGATAATGAGCCCCGCCCTACTTCAGAGTCATCCCCCCAGTTTGAGGAGTATGAGTACATCAGAAGAGCTGTTGCATGTTTTTACTTTGATGGTGAGGGGGATATGTGCAAGTGAGAGAGCTTACAGACTATGATGGAGCCTGAGCCACGTCTCCCCATCGAATTATTTCAGCAGTTACTATCTCTTCCACCTCAGGATGTGCACCAAGCCATTATCCATGATATTTTCTAGAAGAACCACAGAGTGCAGGGAGGCCTGTAGAACCTATAATTTTTGATGGAGAGGATGAAGCAGATGAAGGTGATTGTGAGATGGTTTACATTGAGCCTGTACTGCTTTCTTCTCCAGATCTATCTCTGTAGCTATTCCCCCTCCCCCTGAGGTAGAGTGCCAAACCATGTATAGCGACATGTTTCAGGAAATTCCCATCAACACATGTCCTTTATTTCTGAATCACAATTTTCAAGTCCACATTCACTACAAGAAAAAGGGGCTTTATTGATGGCTTTTGTTGTCAAGAAAAGTGCAAAGGCCATCAGCGAAAAGCTTCGCTGATGGCAGAGGCCCGTCAGACGTTCCGTCAGTATGCTAATGTAAGTAAAACATTTACTGATGGACCCGTCAGTAAAATTCGCTGACGGCATCAAATACCATCAGGGATAGTACAACTTTTACTGACAGAGCCCTCAGTAAGTAACAAATCGATTACTGACGTAACGTCAGCAAAAAGAAAACCTTTGCTGATGGGTACGTCAGCAATAATTTATTTTTTATAATAAATAAATAAATAAATAATGATTGTTCCGTCAACCAAGACGAAGACTTGTGCTGACGGATCCGTCGGTAAAACATTAATTTTTATAAAAAATTAATATATAACGCTGATGACACGTCATCGAAAACCCAAAGTATATTGTTGAGTACATTTTATATATGTTTTTCTGCCCTTTTTCCCAGTATTTCCCCCCTTTATTTTGTGCCATTGTTACTCTTTTTGTCGTTTTTACCATATTTTGTCCACTTTGATGCTTGGGTTATCTTTTCTCCATGTTTTAGGTAATTGCGCCCAAAATGATGCATTCTCCGTGAAATTGAGACGGAATGAGGAGATATCAGAGAGGAAAGAGGCATGGTTGAGCATGGAGGCTGAGGGAGGAGAAAGAGATGCAACACGGCTATGCTGATGCATGCACGACCGTGTCAAAGTATCATAGGAGGAGGCAGATTACAGCTCAGCGACACGACCGTACTACACGGTCGTTGTAACGACTACTTTTCATGTATCTGGATTTATTATATTATAATATATGTTTTGGTGGATTTTCTCCTCATGTGTGTGGTTTTCGTCTCCGTAGCTTTCATTTTCGATCGATTCGTCGTATTTTCTCGTTTCTTCCTTAGGATCGTCGATTTCGAAGTATGTCACTCGTGACGGACTTCATAACGGTCGTATCTAACTATTAGATCAAGCCTAGGAGTCTTAGGAATCGATCCCGGGGCCCCGCGCTCCGTATCGGAACTTTCTGTGCTCATTAACCGGTATAAGAAGGGGAACCGACCGACTAGATGACGATCCAGTCGGTCGGCAATCCTTCTTGGACCGACTAGTTAGCTTTCTAAATTTCTCAGGAGTTACTGTTTATCGTTAGTCGGTCTAAGAACGTTGGCTGACCGACTAGGTTGCAAACTAGTCGGTCGGCAATGCTTCTTGAACCGACTAACACATCATCTTATTTTTGTATCAGTTACTGTTTACCCTTAGTCGGTCTAAGAACGTTCATCGACCGACTAGATGCTAAAATAGTCGGTCAGTACTTGTTCATGGACCGACTAACTCTAAATCCTATTTTCGTTCAGGAGTTACTGTTTACACTTAGTCGGTCTGCGTTGGTCGACCGACCGACTAGTTGCCAAACTAGTCGGTCAGTGGTTGCTCTTTGACCGACTAACCAGTGTTAAAACCCTAATTTCTGGGCAGCCGCCAGCCCAACCTATTTAAACCCAACCCAAACGATTTCTTCTTCCCCAACACGACCCAAAACCCTAAAATCTTCCCCCTTCAGCCCCTATCTTCCTCCAAGCTTCAATCCTTCATTCCAAGCCCTAAATCCATCATCCAAACCATCCATCCACTCTATCTACCTCTCATCTTCCCCAAAATCTCACCAAATCCATCAAAATCCCCAAATCCCCCAAAACCCTAGTTTCCCCAAACTTCTCCAATCTTTTCCAGATCTGATCCTAGGGTTCCCCGGAGTGTCTCTTCCGCCTCCTCTCGGTAAGAAATCGATCTACCGTTGTTTTTATAACTTATTTATATTTTTATGAAACCCTAATAAATTTCATGTTGTTTGGTGTTTGTTCCCCCATAACAGCGATTTCCCCGTAGATTGGCATCCGTGTGACGAAGTGGTCGTCATCCCCGGTGCTAGGCAAGTGAAACTTGCCACTTAGGGTTTAGGCCATGTTTTAGGCCATTTGCTTGTTGTAGGCGTAAAAGAGGCTAGACGACGAAATGATACTCGCCTAGGTGCAAATTGGGGAACTAGCTTGACAACGAAGCTAGTTCCGACACATATATCATGTTGCACAATTACCATGTCACGTTTACTTTCCATTAACGGTACGCAAATTAATTGTCATGTCATTGCATTCTTTAAGTGTTTCTGTGATTGCGTAGCTTTGCTACGAATGCTTGTGTTCCTGGCTCGTGTTCCAGAAGCGGGCCATGTGTTGGTTGATAGCCAATGCCCGAATTGCGTGTTTCCGGCTAGGTGCACCCCTACGCCAAATGTTTAAGAATGCGAGCTCATTGTGCGGGGCAACCCTAGGCTCACTAGCTGAGCTCATTGTGCGGGGACCCAGGCTCCATTACGTGTGGGTATTGGGGGTAAGAGTTAATCGACCAATCAACTGGGAGTCTGACCGATCAGCAACTGCAGTGGTAAGGCGTAAACTATGGGTTTGGGGTAGTTGTTAAGCGGCCAATCAGCGAATGTGAAACCATTCAGCTGTAAGGTGTAAACAATCTACAAAACAACGTGAATAGTGAATTGATTGAGATTGATAGTAGCGTGGCTACTCTTGTCTTGTCTTGTCTTGTCCCGATGATTGTTCTCTTGTACAAATTGTCTTGCCATGTTTCAATAGTGCACTCATGCTATAACTGCCATGTCATGCATACTATAACTGCTAGGTTGCTAGTTGCCTTACTTTCAGTTTCCTTGCCCAAGTCTTTTAGACTTGCTGACATGTGCCCCTTTACTCTTTTGGGTGACACATGTTAGATCCTGAGCCTGAGTACCTTGTTAAGGACGAGGTGTTTGCTGACGCCGAGCCCGAGCCTGTGTTTGACGGGGAGTACGTGGACACTGGGGACCAGTCCTAGTGTCTTCGTTGTGTTTTACTTTTGTTAGACAGTTGTTTTGTTATTGGTGCGTAGCACCTATACCTTGTTATGTTGATGTTTTTGTTGGCCTTGTTCTGGGCCTTAGACTCTTTTCTTTTAGCCTGGTGGCTTTTCTGGATGTTGAACTTATTTTCATGCTGGACAATATTTTAGATGTGAGATTTTATTTCAGTCTCTTCTTGTATTATTATTGTTGTTCTGTTGTGGTTACAGGGACCTGCTTATGTTTTATTGACGCTTATCTGGGTTTGGGGCTTCACAGCTCCACTCTCGTGCGGACCTTTTCACGTCTCGCCTCCATTTTAGGGAAGCGGGTCGTGACAGGTTTTAGTGGTGGCCCATGCCGGTCCTTCTGTAACTGCGATTTTTGGAATAGCGATAATAATATTAGAATGTCCAATAAATTAAGTTCGACGTCCGAAGTCATAAGCTATGAGTCTAATTGGATTCGTTCTCTGTGTCATTAGATGGCAGGAAGGCGTTTCACCCGTGGTGGGGGCAGTGGTGCGCTCCCTCATGATGAGGAGCCTGAGCGGGAACCCACCAGTGGTGAGATGATGCGGATGATGCTCCAGATGATGCAAGTGCAGCAGGGCGTGCTTCTGCAAGTCCAGAATGCTCCACTTGCTCGAGCTGCCCGGGCTCTTCCGGATGCCCCTCGCTCTGAGCCAGGAGCGAAGCAATTTCGGGAGCTGGGTCCTGCATATTTTGATGGTTCTGAGGGTACTCTGGCTGCCGATGAGTGGATTCAGAACATCGAGGACAATCTGAAGATGGCCAAGATCACCCCGGCTGGTTGGGTTGACTTGGCGAAGCGCCAGCTGAAGGATAATGCTCAGAATTGGTGGGATGCTGAAGAGAAGATGTTGGTGGAGCCGATCGTTTGGGCTACCTTCAAGGCCAGATTTGATGGTGAGTTCTTCCCGAAGGCTGCCAGGGAAGAGATGCTACAGCGTTTTATCGATTTGAAGCAAGGGAACTCGTCGGTGGACATGTATCACCAGGAGTTCATGAGGCTGAGTCGGTTTGCTCCAAAAATGGTGCAGGACGCTGAGGAGAGGGCTCAGAGGTTCCTGCAGGGGCTTGCTTCGGAGCTCCAGAGTTTTGTGACCTCTTCTGACCGGGAATCTTATCAGAAGGTTCTGGTAGCAGCCAAGAGGCAGGAGTTGCTCATGAATCAGAGGAGAGGGTCTGTTGTTGGTGCTGGGAAGAGGCCTGTGGAACATGCGAGTGCTGTGGTTAGACCTGGATTCAGGCCTAATCAGTCCGCTCAGTTTAAGAGGACAGGAGGGCCTAATCTGAAGTTTTGCCATTTCTGCGGCAAGCCTGGCCATATCAAGGATCAGTGTCGGAAGCTTTTGGGACAGTGTCTGGTTTGCGGTGATGCTTCCCATGTCGCGAAGGATTGTCGACATGCGAATCAGCTGCGGAGGGCTCCTGTTGCAGCTCAGCCGTTGCAGCAGCGAGCGTCTGTTCCTGCTGGACGTGGAGCAGCTCTTGTTCCACAGGGGCAGGCTTTTCGGCAGGCTGTTCCGCCGAGGAGGCAGGCTTTTCTGATGACCGCTGCGGAGAGCGAGGCTGTGGATGAGGTTATCGCAGGTAATCCTCAATCTAGCTGTTACTTTCCTAGCTGGTTTTGATTGTTAGATTGTGTTGTTTGCTTGAACATGGTTGTTTGCTAGAATAGGGTTTGATTGTTAATTGATTGTTAGGTGTGGTTTTGGTGTGCACATTGCCTGCACGAGTCCTCTTTGACTCTGGTGCATCGATGTGCATTATTTCTCGGAGATTCGTGGAGAGGCATTCCTTGTCGACGTCCCCTCTTTCCAAGAGTTAGAATATCGTTATAGTGAATGGCGTGGTCTCGGTGCATCGTGGTTGTAATTCTTGCTCGTTGGTGGTCTGTGGACATGAGCTTTTTGCTGATTTCATTATCCACGACATCATCAACTATGATGCAGTTCTTGGGATGTACTGGCTTGCGAGCTTCTATGCTACGATCGACAGTCGGAGGAAGAAGGTGGTGTTTGAGATTCCCGGACATCCAGTATTTGAGTTCAGTCGTGGTAGCAGTTCGCTTGGTCCTGTCAGATTTCGGGCCAGGCCGGTGGAGGCTGTGGCTATGCAGATGGAGCTGGAGTGGTCAGCTGTGGTGCGATATTTTGGCGACGTCTTCCCCGAGGAGATGTCTGGTTTGCCGCCTGATCGAGCTCTGGAATTTTCTATCGATCTTGTTCCAGGTGCGCAGCCGATTTCGAAGGCGCCGTATCGTATGGCACCTGCAGAATTGGAAGAGTTGCGGAAGCAGCTGGATGAGCTTTTGCAGAAGGGTTATATTAATCCTAGCGTGTCTCCGTGGGGAGCACCGGTGTTGCTGGTTAAGAAGAAGGATGGTTCGCGTCGCATGTGCGTGGACTATCGGGAGTTGAATGCGGTGACCATTAAGAATAAATACTCGTTGCCTCGCATCGATGATATTTTTGATCAGCTTGGAGGTTCGAGGGTGTTTTCTAAATTGGATTTGAGGAGTGGTTACTATCAGTTGAAGGTGAAGAAGGGAGATGTTCCGAAGACAGCGTTCAGGACGAAGTATGGACACTATGAGTTCGTGGTTATGCCTTATGGCGTAACTAACGCGCCCGCAGTTTTCATGAATCTGATGAACCGGATTTTCTACGACTTTTTGGATAAGTTTGTCGTTATCTTCATTGACGACATTCTGATCTATTCGAAGTCGGAGAAAGAGCATGCCTCGCACTTAAGGACGGTGTTGGATATTTTGAGGAAGCATCGGTTGTATGCTAAGTTTTCGAAGTGCGAGTTTTGGCTGGATCGAGTGCTTTTCTCGGGCATGTGGTGACTGGAGATGGTATTTCTGTGGATCCCGAGAAGATTAGGGCCATCAGGGAGTGGCATGTTCCGTCGTCTGCATCTGAGATTCGGAGTTTCCTTGGACTTGCTGGTTATTATCGGCGATTCATTAAGGACTTTTCTCGTATTGCTGAGCCAATGACCAGGTTGACGCGGAAGGATGTTGCTTTTGTTTGGTCGGGTGATTGTGAGAATGCTTTTGGTATTCTGAAGGAGAGGTTGACGACTGCCCCTATTCTTGTGGTGCCTGATCGCAGCGGTGGATTTGAGATCTTTTGCGATGCTTCTGGCAAGGGTCTCGGTTGTGTGTTGCATCAGCACGGGCACGTTGTGGCGTATGCATCTCGTCAGCTTAAGGTTCATGAGAAGAATTATCCGACGCATGATTTGGAGTTGGCTGCCGTTGTGTTTGCTCTTAAGATTTGGAGGCACTTCCTGCTGAGTGAGAAAGTGAATATTTTCACCGATCACAAAAGCTTGAAGTATATTTTCACTCAGAAGGAGCTCAACATGCGACATCGTCGATGGTTGGAGCTTATGGCGGATTATGAGATTGATTTGCAGTTTCACCCTGGCAAGGTGAATGTGGTTCCAGATGCTTTGAGTAGGCTTCCAGCGGTGATGATTTTGACCTCGCAGTGGAGATTGCAATAGGATTTTTGCGAGTCTGGCGTGGAGATTGTTCTCCCTGGAGAGGTTTCGTCGTTGATGTACATGCAGGTACGGTCGACGATTGTGAATCGGATTAAGGCTGGTCAGGCTGAGGATCCGAAGCTGATGAAGATTCGGGAGCAGGTGGAAGCCGGTCTGCGGACTGACTTTTTGATTCATGAGGATGGCTCGCTGAGGTTTGGAGCCAGGTTGTGTGTGCCTGCTGGGGATATCAGAGAGGAGTTGATGGTGGAGGCACACAGTTCGCCGTATTCTGTGCATCCTGGTGGCACCAAGATGTACCAGGATCTTCGTCTGAATTATTGGTGGCATGGTATGAAGAGGAGTGTGGCTCGGAGTGTAGCCAAGTGCTTGGTTTGCCAGCAAGTGAAGGCGGAGCATCAGCGTACGGCCGGGTTGCTACAACCGCTTCCGATTCTGGAGTGGAAGTGGCAACACATCACTATGGATTTCGTGACTGGACTACCTCGGAGTCCGAAGCAGAATGACGCGATTTGGGTGATCATAGATCGATTGACCAAATCTGCGCACTTTATTCCGTTCTGAGTGGGACAGTCCACTGAGGAGCTAGCGAGGAGATATATGGAGGTAAGATTCTTTTACTCTCCGTTTTTATTTCCTTTCCCTAGTTTGGATAGTGATGTAACGTGAATCGTGCAGGAGGTTGTGCGACTTCACGGAGTCCCCGTGAGCATCGTGTCAGACAGAGACACGAGGTTCACATCTCAGTTCTGGCAGAGTTTGCAGAAGAGCTTGGGTACACGTCTGAGTTTCAGCACGGCGTACCATCCGCAGACGGATGGCCAGTCCGAGAGGACAATTCAGATTTTGGAAGACATGCTGAGGGCGTGCATGTTGGATTTCAGGGGTTCGTGGGAGGACCATCTGCATTTGGTGGAGTTCTCTTACAACAACAGCTTCCAGGCGAGTATTGGCATGGCGCCTTTCGCCGCTCTTTATGGGAGGAAATGTCGATCGTCATTGAGTTGGGATGACGTTGGTGATCGGGAGTTGTTGGGACCTGAGATGATCGTGGAGGCCGTGGATATCGTCAGGAATATTCGGGAGAGGTTGAGGATTGCTCAGGACCGTTTTAAGTATTGGGCGGATGCTAAATGTCGTCCTTTGGAGTTTCAGCCGGGCGACCTGTGTTCTTGAAGATTTCCCCGAATCGCGGTGTGATTCGTTTCGGGAAGCGTGGGAAGTTGAGCCCGCGATACATTGGACCGTTTGACGTTTTGGAGAGGGTTGGCGAGGTAGCTTATCGCTTGGCCTTGCCGCCGTCTTTGGAAGGAGTTCACAATGTTTTCCATGTGTCGCAGCTTCGTCGATACATTAGCGATCCGTCTCATGCGGTGGATTTTTCGGAGATTACCGTTCGCCCCCGATATGACGTATGACCAGCATCCAGTGCAGATTCTGGACAGGCGTCAGAAATCGCTTCGGAACAAGATTGTCAATCTTGTGAGGGTGATGTGGCGACACGGCTCACCTGGAGAGTCTACTTGGGAGAATGAGGATGAGATGCGAGAGCGTTTCCCACTTTTGTTTCCGGACTCGTGAGTATTCGGAAATTCCTAGGACGGAATTTTTCTTAAGTTGGGGAGGATGTAACGACTGCTTTTCATGTATCTGGATTTATTATATTATAATATATGTTTTGGTGGATTTTCTCCTCATGTGTGTGGTTTTCGTCTCCGTAGCTTTCATTTTCGATCGATTCGTCGTATTTTCTCGTTTCTTCCTTAGGATCGTCGATTTCGAAGTATGTCACTCGTGACGGACTTCATAACGGTCGTATCTAACTATTAGATCAAGCCTAGGAGTCTTAGGAATCGATCCCGGGGCCCCGCGCTCCGTATCGGAACTTTCTGTGCTCATTAGCCGGTATAAGAAGGGGAACCGACCGACTAGATGACGATCCAGTCGGTCGGCAATCCTTCTTGGACCGACTAGTTAGCTTTCTAAATTTATCAGGAGTTACTGTTTATCGTTAGTCGGTCTAAGAACGTTGGTTGACCGACTAGGTTGCAAACTAGTCGGTCGGCAATGCTTCTTGAACCGACTAACACATTATCTTATTTTTGTATCAGTTACTGTTTACCCTTAGTCGGTCTAAGAACGTTCATCGACCGACTAGATGCTAAACTAGTCGGTCAGTACTTGTTCATGGACAGACTAACTCTAAATCCTATTTTCGTTCAGGAGTTACTGTTTACACTTAGTCGGTCTGCGTTGGTTGACCGACCGACTAGTTGCCAAACTAGTCGGTCAGTGGTTGCTCTTTGACCGACTAACTAGTGTTAAAACCCTAATTTCTGGGCAGCCGCCAGCCCAACCTATTTAAACCCAACCCAAACGATTTCTTCTTCCCCAACACGACCCAAAACCCTAAAATCTTCCCCCTTCAGCCCCCATCTTCCTCCAAGCTTCAATCCTTCATTCCAAGCCCTAAATCCATCATCCAAACCATCCATCCACTCTATCTACCTCTCATCTTCCCCAAAATCTCACCAAATCCATCAAAATCCCCCAAAACCCTAGTTTCCCCAAACTTCTCCAATCTTTTCCAGATCTGATCCTAGGGTTCCCCGGAGTGTCTCTTCCGCCTCCTCTCGGTAAGAAATCGATCTACCGTTGTTTTTATAACTTATTTATATTTTTATGAAACCCTAATAAATTTCATGTTGTTTGGTGTTTGTTCCCCCATAACAGCGATTTCCCCGTAGATTGGCATCCGTGTGACGAAGTGGTCGTCATCCCCGGTGCTAGGCAAGTGAAACTTGCCACTTAGGATGTAGGCCATGTTTTAGGCCATTTGCTTGTTGTAGGCGTAAAAGAGGCTAGGCGACGAAATGATACTCGCCTAGGCGCAAATTGGGGAACTAGCTTGACAACGAAGCTAGTTCCGACACATATATCATGTTGCACAATTACCATGTCACGTTTACTTTCCATTAACGGTACGCAAATTAATTGTCATGTCATTGCATTCTTTAAGTGTTTCTATGATTGCGTAGCTTTGCTACGAATGCTTGTGTTCCTGGCTCGTGTTCCAGAAGCGGGCCATGTGTTGGTTGATAGCCAATGCCCGAATTGCGTGTTTCCGGCTAGGTGCACCCCTACGCCAAATGTTTAAGAATGCGAGCTCATTGTGCGGGGCAACCCCAGGCTCACTAGCTGAGCTCATTGTGCGGGAACCCAGGCTCCATTACGTGTGGGTATTGGGGGTAAGAGTTAAGCGACCAATCAACTGGGAGTCTGCCCGATCAGCAACTGCAGTGGTAAGGCGTAAACTCTGGGTTTGGGGTAGTTGTTAAGCGGCCAATCAACGAATGTGAAACCATTCAGCTGTAAGGCGTAAACAATCTACAAAACAACGTGAATAGTGAATTGATTGAGATTGATAGTAGCGTGGCTACTCTTGTCTTGTCTTGTCTTGTCCCGATGATTGTTCTCTTGTACAAATTGTCTTGCCATGTTTCAATAATGCACTCATGCTATAACTGCCATGTCATGCATACTATAACTGCTAGGTTGCTAGTTGCTTTACTTTCAGTTTCCTTGCCCAAGTCTTTTAGACTTGCTGACATGTGCCCCTTTACTCTTTTGGGTGACACATGTTAGATCCTGAGCCTGAGTACCTTGTTGAGGACGAGGTGTTTGCTGACGCCGAGCCCGAGC
This sequence comes from Scilla litardierei, assembly GCA_030789695.1. Lineage (NCBI taxonomy): Eukaryota > Viridiplantae > Streptophyta > Magnoliopsida > Asparagales > Asparagaceae > Scilla > Scilla litardierei. The sequence goes on along the minus strand of CM061135.1, from coordinate 120,336,455 downwards.
CTGTGTTTGACGGGGAGTACGTGGACACTGGGGACCAGTCCTAGTGTCTTCGTTGTGTTTTACTTTTGTTAGACAGTTGTTTTGTTATTGGTGCGTAGCACCTATACCTTGTTATGTTGATGTTTTTGTTGGCCTTGTTCTGGGCCTTAGACTCTTTTCTTTTAGCCTGGTGGCTTTTCTGGATGTTGAACTTATTTTCATGCTGGACAATATTTTAGATGTGAGATTTTATTTCAGTCTCTCCTTGTATTATTATTGTTGTTCCGTTGTGGTTACAGGGACCTGCTTATGTTTTATTGACGCTTATCGGGTTTGGGGCTTCACAGATCCACTCTCGTGCGGACCTTTTCACGTCTCGCCTCCATTTTAGGGAAGCGGGTCGTGACAGTCGTGCTAGATTTTACAACAAATCGAAGACTGACAACACGGCCGTGTGGCACAGCCGTGTGTCTGGAGCCGTTGGGATCTGCTAAGTCACAGAGGACCAACTGAGATCAGTCGGCACAACCATGTGGATGATGGCGATGTATTGTAAACCTAGGTCATTTGGGTTGACATTGCTGTGCTGCTGTTCGGCACGGCCATGCGCTCAGTATCCTATATAAGCAATGGCTGTAAACGTTAAAAACAAGCTTTATTCCAACTCTTTCCTTTTTGGGCCATTTTCTGCTGTTTTCTAGAGCTTTTTCTTGCTGTTCTTTGTGGGATACTTGTAAGATTCTTTTTAATTCTTCTTTTAATTTGTTGCATTAGTTTTAATTCCTATTGCTACTTTGATTGCTTGGATTGCTATTTTCAGCTCATTTCATTGTTAGTTCATCATGAATGGGTTTTTATTGATTTCATCTATTATCTCCGTGATTAGTGAGTAGTCTCCTTAGCTAGGGCCATGTAGAGCCTTATTGTAGGGTGGATTGCCCCAAATATCGATCCAAATGAGATTATACTATAGGAATAGGGTTAGGTGAGAGCCTAATTCAACTCATCCACTATCGAGCTACACAATCTTAATCACCAATGACCCATTGGGGTTTTGATTTGTTGCCCTTAGTGTAGGGTTAATTTTCTAGTGTTAGGCATCGACGAACCATCGGGCACACTTACTAGAACAACATATATCGTAATGACCGATGACCCATCGGTGCTACGATATGGATCCAACCTATTCTCTAAGTCCTCTCTCACGGCTAGACATCGAGAGGACGAGGATTGAGACTCGGTCATCATCGATGACAATAATCCTTGGTTCGAGAAGTTAGACACATCTATCTCAAGATCTACAATAGCGGTGAAATGCTAGCCCTCGCTCCTTCCCAGATCTGAATTTACCACTTGATTAATCAATCTCTATCCTCGAGATATCGATTCCTATAGATATACAAAGCTTGACACTAGTCCTTAATGGAGCCTTCGCCTCCCTGTGTTCGACATCGTACGCTTGCGGTAATTTTGTAACTTCTCTTGCACCTGAACAAGTTAATGGTACCGTTTCCACGGAGGCAAACGGCTTGAATTTGTATTGGTGAAAAGTTTAATAGACTATGTTCTTCTTTATTTTTATTATTTTTATTTCTTTTGGTACTAACCAGTGCTACTGATGTTTCTCTTGAGTTTTGTCTCTCTTATGCACCGAAGAAGTCTCAGTTCAGGGGACATAGTACCACTCGACCCTGAAATCGAGGCTACATTGAGAAGATGGAACAGAGACCGATGTCGAAAAGCACAATAGGATAGGATGGCCGATGAACCAGAACCTCCAAAGTCCTTCATATACTTTGTGATGCCCACAAGTAACCCAACTTCTAGCATCATGTGTCCACCTTCCAAGCTGTGAACTTTGAGCTGAAGCCTGGATTGATCCAATATATTCCGCAAGACCAGTTTAGTGGCCATCACACTGAAAGCCCCAATGAGTACTTGACCAAATTTTTGGAGAAGTGCGACAAGATCAAGATTAAAAATATCATAAAGGATGCCATCAGACTGAGGTTGTTCCCGTTCTCACTAAGGGACAATTCAAAAGAATGGCTGAAGAGAAATGACGCCACACATTTGCTATGTGGGACTCGTTGGCCAAGGCATTTATGAACAAGTTTTTTCCGCCAAACAAGACAGTAAAGCTTCGTTATGAAATATCCTCTTTTAGGCAACATGATTCGTAGAGTCTATATGAGGCGTGGGAGCTCTATAAGGACCTCCAAAGAAAGTGCCCACACCACGACATTACAGAGTGATTGTTGATACAAACATTCTATTAAGGACTCAAGCATCAAGTTAAGATTTCTATAAACGCCACAGCTGGCGGTGCTATCATGACCAAACCTCCAGAAGCGACAAAGGCGTTGTTGGAGGATATAGCCTCCAACAACTATCATTGGGGAAATGATAGAGAGTCCACGAAGAAAGGTGGTAGGCTAGATGTCGATGTGATCACTCTCTTCGAGAGTAAGTTTGATAGCCTAGCACAACAAAAATATCAAATCTAGTATGAAGTCAAAGGACACTCTTTTTCCTCTGCCGTGGTAGCAATTTGTGAAATCTGCGGAACATAAGGACATCAAGCTATGGAATGCCAGTTTGGATCCGCTCAAACACAAGGGATGTTAATAGAGAAAGCCAATACTCTCTACAATCAAAAGCTGCAAGGAAACCCTTATTTCCAAACTGTTAATCAAGGATGGCAGAACCACCCAAATTTTTCATATCAAGGTGGAAATTATCAGGCCCCACCCCCTCTGCAAGCAAGATTTCAACAACAGAGGCCACTGGGAAACGCTCCACAACCACTACAGAAGTCACGCTTGGAGACTTCCAGGGAGAATTCCATAGCCATGCAAACACAGAGGAACGACAGTTTCCAAAATGCCCTCATGCAAGTTAATCAAAGAATGGACACACTCATAACCTCCAACAAGATGTTGGAGACACAAATGGCCCAGCTAGCTGACCGGCGCCCCGTTTACGGTATGGGCGCGGTGTCGTTTTACCGCAAGTGCACGGTTAGTGTAGGGTGCGGGTTTATCGAACTCAGGGAGGTGGATGGCTTGAATGGCTACTAGCCTCGCTTAGGTTGTGTGCTAGCTACGCGGATGATATGGGTGGAAGTGTATAAATAAAGAGAAGAAATGAAAAAGACACGAAATGAATCCCCGCTAACACGGGCTAGAGCACTCATGACACTTGGCATTTGACTTGACCCAGGGTGAGACGTTGCCCCAAAAGGTGGTACCTAGCGTCCATGGCCCGATATTCCGGTCGGTGCCAAGTACGCTAGGCCTACCCAGTGCCGGACGGTGGGCACTCCCGTGTCCATTAACACCTTCCGCAACCGGGAGCATTAAGGCCACAATGATAACTCCCAACATTTATTCCAAGCCGTTCGCATGCACGAGGACTCGATGTCTACGCTCGGGGTGTGAGCTGTGGCTAGGGAGTCAACCGCCAAGTTTATTCCCCCTTGGCCCGATGGTCAGAGGCGGTCTTTTTCCCGCCAATGACAATGAAACACCCCAGCGTAACCCTAATGGCCAAATAGGTCAAATGTGATTTCTAGCAATACATCGAAGCGGATCTTGACAGGACAAGCACCGGACCCCAATCCCCAACACAACTAGTGTGTCGTCGTACGAATTGGACTCAGATTGCTAGAAATCCCCATTGACGCATTTCATCGAACACATGCCATGCAACCAAGTCAAATGAAACAACCCAGGCATCAATCCTACCCTAACCCGTATTAGGGTTCATCAACACTACTCCATGGTGAGAAACATAAAGACAAGCAAAACAAATAACATACAAACATTCACCATTGAGCAAAATGAAAACAACACAATACAATAGAAAATGAGAGAAGAAAAATACTTATCTTGATTCGAATCCAACAATCCGGTACAAGATTTATTGAGCAAAGACCTAATCTAAACTACCCTAAGTTTTACAAGAGAAGGGACAAAAAGCCCTAAAAAACTGAAGAACTCTCCCCAAGTCGTGCCCCCAACCTCTATTTATAAACCCCTCAAAAACCCTCTTGGGACGGGTTCAGAACTGTCAAAAAAGGCCCACCCAATCGGGTGGAAACTCACCCGATCAGGTGGAATAACAGAGAGCTCAGATTCGCAGAAACAGATCTCACCCGGTCGGTTGACAAGTCAACCGATCGGGTGAAATGAAATTCCAGACTGCAGCCAGTTTCAGCACATAGCTGCGCTCAGAAAATTCCAGAAAAATCTAGAAAAATCGGATTTGGGCATGCGACCTATCGTTGGAAAGCTAACGACGATGCCGACGCTAGAAAAATAAGAGATCACCCAAAATCCTTCTGGAATGATAGAATATCTTCAATGAATGAGCAGTGATGCGCAAAAGGGGACGAAAAGGCCACCCGATCGGTTGAAATGTCAACCGATCGGGTGAGCGGCTTGTTGCTTCGGTCGTTGCCTTCGGGAGCATCAACCAGGCGCAGAGGAGAGCGGGTGGTGTGATCGGGTCGTCCTTCGGAGGAATCGGCTACAGATGAACCGATCGGGTGAAGGTCACCCGATCGGTTGGAATTCAGCTCCATTTTCCCGAGAACTCTGTTGGGATGAACCGGTCGCCGAACCGATCGGTTGACCTTGCGCTTCACTCCAGCTTCAGTCCGGGTCGGACATGCATGCATCACCCGATCGGTTGGCTGTCCAACCGATCGGGTGTGGGCTGAAAAGTGGCAATCTTGGTCGTTTGACCCCCTGGATCACGCGTGACTCCTCCCATTGCTCCTAGGACTCAGAATATCGTCGTATCCCAAATGCTATAAATTCCTGCAAATATACAAAAAACATGGAAAAGTGAAAGAAAACAAGAAAATACAAGAAAACACGAGAAAACGAATAAAAGACAACGGAAAATACGGAGAAACACGGAAGAAAACGTGCGCAAATATATGAAATATAAACGCACGTCAAAATCCCCCAAGCTGAACTCTTCCTCGTCCTCGAGGAAGACGAGTGAGAGTAGGAGCTCGGAGGGAGAAAATAGAGAGAAAGAGAGAAAAAGAAAACTCTATATCCTAGATCGCCCATCAGGGCCAACAAAGTCAAAAACGACACACCAAGCAAGCAAACACCAAATCACATCACTAAACTAAGGAATACGAGTCCAGACAAATGCCGTGGGCCCACGCGGTGAAGCGCGAGTGAGTGTGGTCGTGTGTTAGCAGATGGTGTCACTATCTACATTGTGCAATGAAGATCGATATACACAAATCCAGGAAACGACCCAAATACCGATTCGAATTTGAAATTGCGGTGAATATTAGCTCAAGCATGCATGAGAAGAGTATAAGAATATAAGCGTATCTTGCACCGGTGACTCCACAACTAGGGTTAAGGAAATCACACCACTATAGCCGAGATACTAGCTAAAAAGTTCCCACGCCAAGTGTTTTCGAAAACGATGGGGTTTGAGATGATGTGGAGTAGAACACTCGGTGCAAATTCTCGCCTTCCCTTTATTCTCGGCAAGTAGGAAAAAATATTCACACGGGAATTTTTTTGGGTTTTGGGTATTTGTATATATATTTTTTTGATTTTGGGCTATAAAAAATTTTTCTTTTCTTTTCTTTTTGGGTTTTTCTTTTCTCTTCTCTGTTTTTTGGATTTTTGGGTTTTTGGTTATACACATGTGTACTCTCCCAAGTGGGAGAACGGTACACGACGAGGGGATTTGCACCAAGTAAAACAAAAAGGAAGTCGGAATCTAAACACTTGGGCGAAGGAAACTATTCTCGCTAAATAGAGCATGGGCTAAATGGGTTATCCTAGTCCTTAATTGTGGAATCCCGACACATGCGAAATGAAGTACACGATATATATATATATATATATATATATATATATATATATATATAATCAGTGGATCTAGGGCATCCTGGCGATCGAGGAGGACGGGCTTGCGTTCAAAATGCGGGTGGCGACTGGTAATTGGTCTCTAAGAAGAAGGCGAGGGGCCCATCCACGAGTTTAAAAGGTCCGGCCATGGGACTGGGAGGCTTCGGGAATGGAAAGGGGAAGATCTACAACCACCGCAGCGACCATCACATAGACATCAGGCACCGTAACGCAAGAGGTAAAGGTAATAACTCCAGTTCTTTTAGCCATTTTGAGAACTCTGGCAATGCTCGTAACATGCTTGTGAAATTGCCTGTGAGGCCTAAAGTGGAGTTAGAAATTGATACAAAAGGCGAGAAGCAATCTTGGCTTGATGTGTGCTCTAATAGGAGGAAATACGAAGCAGATCTAAGTATGTCTTTCGTTCCACCCCTTGTGAAGGAGGATGGATCGGAGGTTGGGTGGGTACCAAGTACAGCTATGGCAAGGGGTAATGATCAGTGGAAGAATACCCTTGTGGGGTACGTGTTGGGAGATGTCCCATTTGTTGGCCAGTTAAAATCGTGGGTTGACAGGCTCTGGTTTCTAAAAAAGGGAATGAGAATCTATGTTCGTGACAATGGGGTTTTCTGTTTTAAATTTGAAGATGGGGGAGAATGTGAAAGAATTTTACATGGTGGACCGTGGATGTTTGATGGTAGGCTGGTAGTGCTGCAAAAATGGAGTGCAACGCTCAAGCACGAGAGGGACATCCTCTCCTCCGTCCCAATGTGGGTCCAACTCCATGGGGTACCACTGGGAATGTGGACTTTAGAGATTCTCAATGTTATTGCTTCTCTAATTGGTAAGACTCTTTGTTTGGACAAGCTGACTGCAAAGAAAGAGCGCCTCACTTACGCCAGATGCCTAGTAGACATTGATGCAAAGAAGCCTATACCGAAACATGTTACAATTGAGACAGAGGACGGTCTCTCAGTGGGTGTGGAAGTCAAAGTTGAAGGCGAGCCCCCCCGTTGCAATACTTGCGTTTGTTTTGGCCACTCGGATCTGCAATGCCCAGACTCTGTAAAGCTCCATTCAATCCAAAAGGATGTCGGGGTCACCAAAAAACCAAATATTCCTAAGGATCAAGAGTGCCTAAATACAGATATGCAAATCCCCACTGAAATAATTCCTAAAAACCCTCAGGCCCGGGACTTGGTGGTTGCTGAGAAAGGAAATGTTAAGGAGACTTTAAAGGTTTGCTCACTGCAGATTGGTTCGGGATCTAGCATGGGTTTAGAAGTGAATAATGAGCCAGCTGATAATCCTTGTTTGAAGGAGGGGGATTTGTCAAAAGAGGTTACAACTAAGTGCTGTGACATACCAGAAACACCGGTTACAGATGCTGACACAGTGCTTCCCTTTGCTTTGCATAACAGCAGAGTTAATGATAAGAGTGGATGAAATGCCACAGACCATTTGATATACCCAGTGGTTCAATTTGAGGTTGATGCTCAGAATGCGGTTGTGGGAGATGACATCACTAATCAACCCCAGGTTGCAGATTACTCCAGGGCTAGCGGTTCTCTCGTTGATGTTAGTATAGAACATGAAGCTGACAGAATTCCTCCTGAACTTGCGGTTGACAACCTGGAATGGGAGATTGAAGAAGCGGCCCAGCTTAACAAGTCTTCAGATACTGCCAAACAAAAGGCTGAGGGGCAGCGATTAACAAGCACCCGTAAGAGCTCCAGGCTGCTTGGGAGCTCGCATAAACACTCCAATCAATCCTAATGACTGTGTTTTTTTGGAACACTAGGGGATTAAATAATTCGAATCGGAGAAGAGATCTCCGGGATAGGGTCAGGTCAATTAATCCATCTGCTATGATACTTCTGGAGACTAAGCTCAAGGCCTCCAGTCTTAGTTCTAAACCTGTTTTTCCAAAAAATTGGATTCTATTTGACAATTTTGAAGACGCCCCAGGGGGCAGGATTTTAATGGGGTTTGATTTGGGAGTTTGGTCCGTTTCTCTAATCTCCAAAACTGATCAACATATAACAGTGCATTGTATCAACAAGGGGGGATTTGTGTGTACAATCACATGGGTGTACGGGCTTAACACAATTCTCGCTCGCAGGGGACTTTGGGAAAGTTTGAATAGGGAAGCGTTGGTGGTTGGCAGTAATGCATGGCTTGTTGGCGGTGATTTTAACAATGTACTATACTCCAAAGATAAAGTAGGGGGACGTAAGCTTGAGGAATGTATGGTTAAGGACTTTCTTACTTGTGTCCAAGACTGCCACCTCCAAGAGCTGAAGAGCACTGGGACTAAGCTGAGCTGGTGCAACAATCGTGTGGGGGATGGCCGAATAGCTGGTCAACTTGATAGAGTTTTCTGCAATGTAGAATGGATCAACATTCTCCCAGAATCTTATCTATCCTATTTAGACCCTTATTCCAGTGACCATTCGGCCATGCTGGTTTGTCTCCATCTGCAGTTGCCTTCTTTCCCTAAGCCATTTAGGTTTTTTAATTATTGGTCTAAATGTCCTGGGTACAAGGAAATGGTTGAAGACTGCTGGGGTACTTATGTGGAGGGCACACCAATGTATTGCCTTACTCAGAAACTCAAATATCTAAAGAGTAAGCTTCGAGTATGGGCAGCTCAGATCATGCTGCGAAGGTGGTTTCTCAAATTCGCAATAACCTGGAATTGATCAGATCCTCTTCATGTATTCACTCTGACATCGGGCTTCAAGTTAAAGAACAAAAGCTTATCATGGAGTTGGCGAATGCTCTGGGCCTAGAAGAAGACATGTACCGACAAAAAAGCAGGCAAGAATGGTTGCAACTGGGTGACCGGAACACCAAATTTTTTTACACCGCCATGAAATCTAGGTCTAGTCACAACAGTTTGAACCATCTGGTTGATGCAAATGGTAATCGAAAAATTCTTCAAGAGGAGCTGAGAATTGAAGCGCCTGCATTTTATGAAAATCTTTATAATCAAAGAGACTATAGGGTACACTTCCCCAAGCTTGTACCTAAACGTATTTTGACGGAAGATGCGGCTAAATGGCTATGCAGGAGTATTTCGGATGCTGAAATTAAAGCAGCGATGTTCCAGATTGGTCCAGACAAGGCGCCAGGTCCTGATGGCTTTAATGGATATTTCTTCCAACAAAATTGGACCCTTATTGGTCAGGAGGTAACTGTCTCTGTGAAATCTTTTTTTCATTCTGGGAAATTATTGCGCCAGATAAATCATACATTCCTATCACTAGTACCCAAAAACTCTAATGCTAGTAATCTGAGTGATTATAGGCCCATTGCATGTTGTAACGTTCTCTACAAGATTATTAGCAAGGTGATTTGTAACGGGCTTAAAATTGTTATTCATGAGCTGATTTCCCCAAATCAAGCAGCCTTCCTTAAGGGTAGACTACTTTCAGACTGTTGCCTAATAGCCCATGAGCAAATCAGAGACTTCAGTAATCCTATGGGGAGCAGAGCTTGCCTGAAATTGGATCTAAGGAAAGCTTTCGACAGTGTGAATCATGAGTTTATCTACTATCTCCTCCACCAGCTAGGTTTTCCAATCTCTTTTATTGGATGGATAAAAGAGTGTATCTCTACCCCCTCTTTTTCGGTGATGGTACATGGTGCTCCCTCTGGGTATTTCGGTGGTAATAGGGGTATTCGTCAAGGAGATCCGATTTCCCCCTATCTTTTTGTGATTATTATGGAGGCCTTCTCCATTCTTATTGCCAAATATACCAACACTGGTGCGATCCAACCAATGAGGTGCTCATCTACAATTTCCCACTTGCTATTTGCAGATGATCTTCTGGTTTTCTGCCGTGCCAATAAACGATCATTTTCTGGGATTCAAAAGTTACTAGAGGAATTTGGCGACTATTCTAGTTTGTAGGTAAATTGGGAAAAAAGCGTGGCCTTGTTAAGCAAAGGTGTTAAAAACAAGTCTACCTTAGCGGCTTCACTTGGCATCAAATTGGCAACCACTATCACCACATATCTGGGTCTGCCTTTGTCTTCCAAATACCCTAAAGCTCCAATGTACAGCAGGTTGGTGGATAAGTGCAAAAAGAGATTGATGGGTTGGTCTTCATCTTTGTTATCTATTCCAGGCAGGATTGAGCTTGTCCGTACAGTCATCTATGGTATGGTTATTTTTTGGATGCACGCTTTTCATATCCCGCGCACAATTGTGAGTGTTATTACTTCTATGTGTAGAAAATTCATTTGGGGGAAAACAAGTCCTTGGTCTTGGGAGGATATGTGTACTCCTAAAACAAAAGGGGGGTTGGCATCAGATTATTGGAAGATATTAACATTGCGGCTGGAATTAAACTCACTTGGAGATACCTGACATCGGGGGGACTTTGGGCGAGACTAATGAAGAAGCAATATGATAAAACTGAAGAATTTTTTGCGGCAAAGAAGAATGTAATGCACTCTGGCACCTGGAAGCATATGCTCAGCTGTAGACCTATCTCCCAAAAGCTGATTAAGAGGAAGGTTAGAGATGGGAGAACTACCCTCTTTTGGTACGATTTTTGGCTTGATTGCGGGCCCTTATATCTCCTCTGCGATGTTCCGCCTGATGCATCTAAGAAAAAGGTAATTGAATATTGGAACTCGGCTGGCTCTTGGGTGTATGACCAATATACTACGCCATTCAAGTAGTGGCTACAAAACTTCCGGCTAATACAAGGTGCAGATCGCTGGGCGTGGGCCCCTGGGAGCGAGTTTGTTTTCCGCCAAGGCTGGGAAGCTGTGCGCAAACCAGGTTCACCCTTCCCCTTTCATAAATTGATATGGTACAGTGAACATACCCCTAAAATGTCTTTAACCCTCCTACGAGCTTTCCGAGGGAAATTGTTAACTCGTGATGTGATACGTAAATGGGGCCTTAATACTCCGGTTGATTGTGTTCTTTGTGATGATGGATATGAGGAGAGTGCAAAACATCTCTTCTTTGAATGCAACTACTCTGACAATGTTCTGCGGAATTCTTTGCTTAAGCTCAATATTTCCCATGATGTTGAAGGCAACCTGACCGAGGTGGGGAAATACTTTCTTCTGCACTTTGGGAGAAAAGATGTGATCAGTATTTTGGCGAAATCGGTGCGTGCTACTACTGTATGGCACATTTGGAGGGAAAGGAATAGGAGAATCTTTGACAATGTAGAGAGAAGTGCTACTACTCTATTTGCAGAAATCGTGGCTGACATCAGAATTATTATGAGAAACCATGAACCCACTTCTGATGAGGAAAAGGCGATTCTGGCTAACTGGAATTTCAGAGATAATGGTTGAAGTCCTCGAGAGTCCTTCTTTTGTTGTTCATCCTATGTATAGAATTTTTAGGAAGAGGATTTAATAGTAGGGAGTGACGGCGCTTGTGCCCTATCCTCCCTCTATTAAAACCTCATTCCTACTATAGGAAGTAACACTTTTGTATATTTCTCAATAAAGGTACAGGCTAACTTTTCATATATATATATATATATATATATATATATATATATATATATATATATATATATATATATGGCAATCTTCCATTGCGAAAAAGGGGCTTTTCGCACCGTGCGAAAAGAATTTTATCTTTTTTTGAAATTTTTTTTTTCAAAAATTCTTTTTTTGATGTTTAATCCATACAAATATATACCCCAGGGAAAATAATGGGTGAACCCGTTGGGCATTAGAGTACCCATCCACCCGTTACAAATTTAACGGTCTCAAAACGTGCGAATTTGATGAAATGCCTTGATCGAAGGCCAAATGACATTATTTCTCAATGATTATTTTTTGAGGGGGGTATAACAACATATAATGAGGGTGGAAAAAAGAATTTTTGAAAAAAAAAATTTCAAAAAAAAACTAAAAACATTTTCGCACGGTGCGAAATGTTCTCATTTGAAAATTTTCATATATATATATATATATATATATATATATATATATATATATATATATATATATATATATATATATATAGTAATGCTAGTATAAGATGGTGAGCTCAAATCCTTATCGTGAGCTAGCACAATCGGCAACACCAATTAACGATCGGCACCGTTCATCTTCAAGAGCATGTCGATAGATCTATACCCTAAAAAAATTAGAGATTATAAATCCCAAAATCGTATGGATCAACCCGTTCCAATTTTGTTACATTTACAGGCAGCTTGTAAACCGTTCATCTTGCAAACACTTGATGGATCTGATAGAAATGTCCAAATGACACAAAAAATTATACATAAAGATCACTTGATAGATAGAAGAAGAAGATCACTTGATGGATCTGATAAAAATTATACATAAATTGATAATATCTCATCTCACCATCTCACCATCTCATATTAGCATCTTTCTATATATATATATATATATATATATATATATATATATATATATATATATATATATATATATAGGGCAATCTTCCATTGCGAAAAAATGGTGCGAAAGCCCGTGCGAAAACATTTTTTTTATTTTTTTGAAATTTTTTTTTTCAAAATTTCTTTTTTTGATGTTTAATCCATACAAATATATACCCCAGGGAAAATAATGGGTGAACCCGTTGGGCATTAGAGCACCCATCCACCCGTTACAAATTTAACGGTCTCAAAACGTGCGAATTTGATGAAATGCCTTGATCGAAGGCCAAATGACATTATTTCTCAACCATTATTTTTTGAGGGGGGTATAACAACATATGATGAGGGTGGAAAAAAGAATTTTTGAAAAAAAAAATTTCAAAAAAAAGATAAAAACATTTTCGCACCGTGCGAAATGTTCTCATTTGAAAATTTTCCTATATATATATATATATATATATATATATATATATATATATATATATATATATATATATCATGCAGAAGCAGACAGGGAAAATAAATACCGCATATTCAAATCGAAGCATGATAATCTAGGGGTCATTCCTGGACAGGTATATAAAGTAAAATCACAAAGTAGAAGCACACCAAACAGCTAGGCACGACGCACGACTCACAAAAAGCTAAGTGGACCCGCGATGCATGAAATGCAAGAGGACTCGGCTTCCTGAGGTTAGTGAATGTGATTATCGAAGCCGTGCAAGGTGTGCGTGTGATTTTCGTGGCAATTCGTCATAGGGTTCATCTCTGGGAGAAAGAGATAAAAAGAAGAAAAGAAAAAAAGAAAAAAGAAAAACACGGAGAAAAACGACTCAAATAATGAAGAAAAAGAGACAAATGACGCACGAAGTGCGACTCCCCCAAGCTGAAACTTGCATTGTCCTCAATGCAATAGTAGTGAATACGGGAGGGCAATGAAAATGTAGGGGAGTTACGCACCGACACAAAAAAATGAAAAACACGAAAAATACACGAACGAAACTGGAAAATAAAAAAAAGAAACATACAGAATAAAAGATATGAAACACAACGAAGGACTCAAAGACACAAACACACGACAACGACACACGAAAACATGCACACGAAAGTCGATTTCCCCCAAGCTGAATATGACAATGCTAGCAAAATGATATGATCAATGTGATGCAGAAATATGCTAGGGGAAAATCGGAAAAGAAAGAAATCTGAATGCAGGAGAGACAGTCTGCTCGTTCTCCTCGGAAGAGGATGTGGGGTGAAATGATAGAAGGGCACGACATGAAGGGTTATTAAGATGCAAAAGCAAATCCTAGATACGCTCCCCTCGCTAATGAGAGGAGACGAGATTATTCAAATCTAAACTAGAAAGCGGTAAATTTTTACACTACTGGATTAGGATACACCTGAGCATAGGCGGATCCAAGATCTGAAGTGGGGCAGGTAGCTACTCTAACTGCTCCTTCTGTGGCTCCGCTAGAAGCGTTGTGCCACGTGTGCCAATGGACCCAAGAAATGCACCTCCAAGCATCCCTCGTAGGTGTCCACCTGTGACCTGCAAAGGACGAGGTGCATTAGTCCATGGCAAGAAATTATTTCCCAAAATAAATGTATCCCAGAGATAGTCACCGACAAATGATGGTAAAATATATGAAATGTGGCGAACACTCCCTGAAAATGGTATGCTATCCTCTGTGCTAGCGACGATCAAATCCCCGCTCTCCATGTGAAGTTGCTCTCCAGGTGGTGACACACCGCAGCATACCTCAAGGGAAGTCGATCCTGTGTCCTGCGAGAGATATGGTGTGTCAAAAATATATAAGTCTAAAGGAATAGGACGTGAAAAGCGAGACTTAAATGTGGAGTGAGAGTGAGTATGAAAATCTCCCTGAATAGGGGAAATATGCTCAAGTAGATGCTCAGCCGCAGAAGAAGTGGAGCGTGACGGTAGAGGTAGATGTGGCTCGGTCTCCATGAAGTGGACGATCGTATCCAAGCCCTCATGCACGTCCTCCTCGATGATATGCTCATACTCCACCATCTGCCTGATGTCCTGAATGACATCCTCGTGGTTGACCACATACCAAGGAAGAAGCTGAGACAAAGATGGCTATGGATATGGATGTAGAGCGGACCCCTCGTATGTGGTCATGGTGTCCTCGTCCTCACGCACATCCTCCTCGCCGGTATGCATAATCTCTGTAAACTCCTCAGTGCTCTCATAGGACTCATGTGGGGTATCCAAATCAAGACAAGAAATCTCTCCCACAGATCCTAGATAAATCTCCCCATCCTCACTATCATCATCAAAAAATGCTTCGTCATCCAAGTGGTAGTGATGGAAAAATGGGGTATCGGCTTGAGATGTGTCTATGGTGGCCGATGCCATGGTGGTCTCAACCATGAAAGTGGGTATATCCTCTCCTTCATCCCCTCTCCTCGGTGTCGGCTCGGTGATTGGTACCATCAAGTTTTGTAATATTTGGCCTTGGTTAAACATGGCACTTTCAAGGAGAGACATGAGGCTTGATTCTTCTTGTGTTTGTGGAGGGGTATAAGGTTGAGGAAATGGATGGTAGGTGTTTGGGCTAAGGTTGTGGGAAAATGTTTGGCCTTGGAGTGGGGGGAGGCTCTCAAGCGTAAATGGGCAATCATAATACACGTGCCCCGCCATCCCACAAGTCTCACAAACCACAACTGGATAAGGATCGTATCCTCCCATCTGAGCATCGAAATTTGATCTCCACATGGTAATATCAAAGATACCTGGACAACAAAAATAAGAAAACTAGAGAGGAGCGTCAATAGTACAAGAGAATAACAAAAAGATAATATAATGGTGGGGGAAAAATTTCTTGGTTATTGAATATATATTTTTTTAAAATAAAAAAAAGAAAAAGAATTTTTTTTGTGTTTTTATGCGTAGTCTAATGAACCCAAGCTAAGCTAATATCAAACCGAACGCCTCCCCGGCAACGGCGCCAAAAACTTGACCGGCGCCCCGTTTACGGTATGGGCGCGGTGTCGTTTTACCGCAAGTGTACGGTTAGTGTAGGGTGCGGGTTTATCGAACTCAGGGAGGTGGATGGCTTGAATGGCTACTAGCCTCGATTAGGTTGTGTGCTAGCTACACGGATGATATGGGTGGACGTGTAGAAATAAAGCGAAGAAATGAAAAAGACACGAAATGAATCCCCGCTAACACGGGCTAGAGCACTCATGACACTTGGCATTTGACTTGACCCAGGGTGAGACATTGCCCCAAAAGGTGGTACCTAGCGTCCATGGCCCGATATTCCGGTCGGTGCCAAGTACGCTAGGCCTACCCGGTTCCGGACGGTGGGCACTCCCGTGTCCATTAACACCTTCCGCAACCGAGGAGCATTAAGGCCACAATGATAACTCTCAACATTTTGTCCAAGCCGTTCCCATGTGCGAGGACTCGATGTCTACGCTCGGGGTGTGAGCTGTGGCTAGGGAGTCAACCGCCAAGTTTATTCCCCCTTGGCCCGATGGTCAGAGGCGGTCTTTTTCCCGCCAATGACAATGAAACACCCCCGCGTAACCCTAATGGCCAAATAGGTCAAATGTGATTTCTAGCAATACATCGAAGCGGATCTTGACAGGACAAGCACCGGACCCCAATCCAACACAACTAGTGTGTCGTCGTACGAATTGGACTCAGATTGCTAGAAATCCCCATTGACGCATTTCATCGAACACATGCCATGCAACCAAGTCAAATGAAACAACCCAGGCATCAATCCTACCCTAACCCGTATTAGGGTTCATCAACACTACTCCATGGTGAGAAACATAAAGACAAGCAAAACAAATAACATACAAACATTCACCATTGAGCAAAATGAAAACAACACAATACAATAGAAAATGAGAGAAGAAAAATACTTATCTTGATTCGAATCCAACAATCCGGTACAAGATTTATTGAGCAAAGACCTAATCTAAACTACCCTAAGCTTCACAAGAGAAGGGGCAAAAAGCCCTAAAAACTGAAGAAGAACTCTCCCCAAGTCATGCTCCCAACCTCTATTTATAAACCCCTCAAAAACCCTCTTGGGTCGGGTTCAGAACTGTCAAAAAAGGCCCACCCAATCGGGTGGAAACTCACCCGATCGGGTGGAATAACAGAGAGCTCAGATTCGCAGAAACAGATCTCACCCGGTCGGTTGACAAGTCAACCGATCGGGTGAAATGAAATTCCAGACTGCAACCAGTTTCAGCACATAGCTGCGCTCAGAAAATTCCAGAAAAATCTAGAAAAATCGGATTTGGGCATGCGACCTATCGTTGGAAAGCTAACGACGATGCCGACACTAGAAAAACAAGAGATCACCCAAAATCCTTCTGGAATGATAGCATATCTTCAATAAATGAGCAGCGATGCACGAAAGGGGACGAAAAGGCCACCCGATCGGTTGAAATGTCAACCGATCGGGGTGAGCGGCTTGTTGCTTCGGCCGTCGCCTTCGGGAGCATCAACCGGGCGCAGAGGAGAGCGGGTGGTGTGATCGGGTCGTCCTTCGGAGGAATCGGCTATAGATGAACCGATCGAGTGAAGGTCACCCGATCGGTTGGAATTCAGCTCCATTTTCCCGAGAACTCTGTTGGGATGAATCGGTCGCCGAACCGATCAGTTGACCTTGCGCTTCACTCCAGATTCAGTCCAGGTCAGACATGCATGCATCACCCGATCGGTTGGCTGTGTCTAACCGATCGGGTGGGGGCTGAAAAGTGACAATCTTGGTCGTTTGACCCCCTGGATCACGCGTGACTCCTCCCGTTGCTCCGGGGACTCAGAATATCGTCGTTTTATGTCCCAAATGTTGTAAATTCCTGCAAATATACAAAAAACATGGAAAAGTGAAAGAAAACAAGAAAATACAAGAAAACACGAGAAAACGAATAAAAGACAACGGAAAATACGGAGAAATACGGACGAAAACGTGCGCAAATATATGAAATATAAACGCATGTCACTAGCACAACAAGTAAGGGAAATGGCGAACAACTAAGGACATCTCCATGCTCAGCCTGAGCAAAACCCAAGGATGATTAACACCGTAATGCTAAGAAGTGGAAAGCAGTTATCCAGACCATCGGTCATCCCCGGTCCCCAAAATGAATGCACCATCCCTAACAAGGACATAGCCCCTGAAGAAGTCAATGAGCGGGAGAAAGCCGTCGAGCCAACACGTGTATATGTGCCTCAATTTTCATTTCCATCATGGCTTGCCAAGGTGAAGTGGAAGAGAAGTACGAGAAATTGTCCGAAGCCCTGAAACAGTTAAGTCTGAACATACCGTTCCTTGATGCGCTAACAAAGATTACTTCAATTGGTCAGTTTCTCAAAGATTTGTTAAAGAGGAAAAAGAAGGCTGATATGCTCCTATTTTGCATGATTAGTTGCATATTTCTGCATTTCACCTCCAATTACTCATTTTATACGCTTTTATACAACTATTTGGGACTATTTGACTTTAAGAGCGTTTGGTCTAATTTCATGGATTTGGAGCGAAATTAGAGCAATTTGGAGTCAAGGGGATGATCGACGATGCGGGAGCACAAAGAAGACTCATGAAGACGTGTTTGAGGTGCCAAAGAAGAAGGCCAAAGAAGGAGATTTGAGAATAAAGCAGAAGAAGAGAAAGAGAAGCTAGCTGCAACCCCATATCAGCTTTTTCCATTCCACTTGGACCGAGTGAACTTGCCACTTGGTCCGAGTGGGTAAGGCGAAAGGGAGTGGAGATGGGACTTCGCAGCATTCGAGCGCAAAAGGTCACTCGGGCCGAGTAGCTTTACTACTCGGTTGAGTGAAAATCAAGGCAAAACGCCATTTCCGGGCTAAATTTGAACCTCTGAACTCGGTCGAGTCACTTGCCCACTCGGACCGAGTGACTAGGTGACTCGGCCGAGTGGCCACTTTTGCAGATCAAAAGCCAAAGGAGCAGATCGGGATTTAACCGAGCTTTGGGGGTGACTCGACCGAGTAGACTCGTCCACTCGGTCGAGTCGATGGGTCGCCAGCATAATTCTGAACTTGAAAACGGGTTTTGTTTGTCTTAATGGATTTAAAACCCATTGATATTTAAAGAGAACATTAACCTAGTTTTAGAGAGAGATCGGGAGGAATAGAAGCAGTAGCCATCTTAAGGGGGATCATGCCTCTTTCATTCAGATATTAGTGTTAGTTTAGGATTGGGTTTTTTTGGAGTTTCCCTTTGGAGTTAGGCCACACCGTAGGGCTCTCCTTCACAGCTAAGTACTCCTGACATATTTAATTTCATTTCAATTCTTTGTGTTTTCTATTATGTTAGCAATGTTTTCTAATGTTTTCATGATGTTTGATATGTTAGAGTAGTTCTATTGCTAGGGTTAGGTTGAATCATGTTGTTAGGGCATCATATTTGATAGGGATGGTGATCCAACATATTGGCATGAAACCCATCTCGATTTTTGGGGTTCTTTGAATGTTGGAAACGTAGCCTAGGGAATGGATTTGACCACAATCGGTTCTAGGAATCGAAAACCCTAGAACCCATGAATTGACAAATCTTGTTGGTTGATGAACTCACAATAGG